>JAWLRI010000108.1:88128-124928 GCA_034781795.1 Crypturellus tataupa | reverse complement strand
CAAGTAATTCTTATTAATCAAAAAAGTGCTTTTGTCAAGGATGGTTTATGGTTGCAATTATATTATATATTTTTACATGGAAAACAAGGGGGATTTATAATATTTACCTAATAGCCATTTTTTTTCAATGATTACCAAATTTCTTGCATTTAAAATTTCCTGTATCTTACAGCTTTAGGAACATCCCAGATAGATTTTTGGATTGATATTTAATATAAATCTAAAAATAGGTGAAAAACATAGTAACAGAGGTATTTTCTCACTTAGGATTTGACTGTTAAGCTCTTCATTTTTTTTCTAGACAGTACTTGCCCTTCTCAGCCTCCAACTATCAGTGCATCTATGAGATTTGAGGTTTTTCTATCCTGAAGTATTTCTTAAAATAGCTTGACTCTTTGATATGGATCATAGAAAAATAAACAAAATTGAATCTTGGAAATGCATTGGAAGTTGACATGAATCTATCAGCTGCTGACAGATCAGGCTTAGGTGACTGACTTTTTAAAAGGATTTGCTCTTTTCAGCACACTTATTTTCACTTCTTGGGTTATATTCTGGGTAGTTACATTTTTGTGTTTGGTACGTAGATGTCTCAAATGGGGAAAATAAAACTCTTGCTACGTATTTCATATACTTTTGTATATTTTAAAGGTTTCCAATGTTCAGTAAACTTAAACTTCCTCTTGTAGAAAAGAGCTATTTACCTTTAGCCATCTAGTTTTATTTAATTAGTTATTTTTTTTGTTTGGTTGAGTATTTAGTTATGTGTTGGTTGTTGGCTCCTTTGTGGTATCTGAAAAGATCAACATTGTCTTTGAACTCTGCCTTGTGCAAAACCAGTGGAGAATTTTAAACTAACTCAAGGAATGATAGTAAACCTAGGGAATCCTGGAAAATTTTCATGTCTTGTTTCAGGATATAAGTGAATTATATCCTGAAAGTGTTTCATATCCTGTGTAATTTGAGTAGAAACTCTATTTTAAACACTGATTTTGTTTGGTAGAGCAGTGAAGTTCCATATCCTTTTAGACTCCAAAAATGTATGGAAGAGGGAAATTCAGAATTTTAAAAAGTATGAGGAAATACATTATTGAGGATATAGAAAGAGATAGATATAAGCTTGTTCTGTTGATATAAAAAAAAGCAACTGGAAAATTTGAAGACCTCTATTACTAGATTTTGAAGAAGATATTAAACAACAATTTTAGGAGAATATACTGGTTTTAACTGAAAATAACTTAAAAGGGAGCAGGTGGCTTGAGATAGGAGGCAAATGCTGTTTCAAGAACTTTTTTTTCTTTAAATAAAAAATATTTTAATTAAAATTCACTGATTAAGAAGCATATAGAAAGCTTCTCTTCTATTGTATTTCTCCCTTATGTCTTTATCATAATGACACTTAAAGCCTCATTATGTTTTTAAAGTGAAAAACTTTGTCTTAGGATGTATGAGCATGACAGGATGATGCTGTATGATTTTCCTTTGAACTTCTGAGAAAATTCTTCTCATCACATTGTGTGAGAATTTCTTAATGAGAAGATACTGGTGGAGTGGAAGCTCAATGATTTTCTATGTGAGTGGCAGGGTTTTTCTTTGAGTTAAAAAAAAAAACATGAAAGCAAATGGTAATGCTCATATTGATCTAAACACTGTCTATAGTTACATTTGTTACATTTGATTATTATGCCATAATTTATTTATGATTAAATTACTTGGTAGAGTCTCAGGAAAGCCAAAAATAATTTTCTGCTTATTGTGGGGGGGGGAAAAAAAAAAAAAAAAGAGGCAAAACAAGCTTATTCTGAGTGTTACGATCTTTAATGGTATAATAGAAATACAAATGAGGAAAGAGACCAGATATGACAGTACACTATGTAAAAGAACCTGTCTTAGCATGGCATTACATACATAGTTAACAATCATTGTACTTAACAGATTATAAACAGATTGTAAAATTGCATGTTCCAATGTGTTGTTCACCACTAAATTATTTATTCTGCAGTTTGAAAAGTAAGCAAATGCTAAATGTCTCATACATTTTCCCTTTCCTTTGATAAAACAAATATAATCTCCTGATATCAAATACCCTGTATCATTTATGAACTAGATTTCAGCTCGATTTATTTTAAATTAAATTGCTTAACATACTTTATACACAGTCTGGAGACCCATGAAGGAAGATAAGTAATCAGTTATTCATTGTTTCATTGGGAGTGATACAGCTTTATATTAAAAAAAGAAACAAAAATCCAAGGATAAAGCCTTTCTGTTCACTCTATGTAAACTCTAATGAGGACAGTATAAAATTGTAGATTCTAGAAATATTTTGTCTTAGTGTCATGAGGGGAGGCTGTTGATGCTACATTGAAGTTTTAATTTGATCATCACAAAATGAGTAATTCATTTCACTTCTTGATCACTCTCAGGCTGCAGGGCCAGAAGTAGAAACACTTAATGACTGAAAAGATTGCATAAGTTATTATGTCAGCAGACAAGTAACTTGATGGAAATACATGGAGAAGAACTATAGGTAGAAAATTTTCATTGTTCACTGGAGAAATGGCTTTTCAAGGATGTATTTTATCCCTTTCTAACAAACATTTATTTCTTCCTGATAAGAGTCGTAATCAAGTCTATTTAATATTTCTCAAAAAGATATTTAGCATTTGACAGGGTATTGGACCCTTCAGGAACACCTATCAACTCACTCTTCACCTGCAAAATCACCCCCCAGTCACGTATGTTTAATAACAGTAGCTGAGCTAGCGGTTCTGGCAGTCTTTCTGTGAGATTCTGGTGCTGCCAATCAAAATCTGTTTGATTCCTGTTGGATGTTTCTCTGCTATGCAAAATTATCTACACCTGTGCAAAGCGGAAGAAATAGTCTCAGGAGCAGATCTGCTGCTGCTATGAGTTGTCACAGTGCTACTGACTTCACAGAAACTATAATAATTTATAGCAGCTGAGAATCTCCTCCCATTGCTGTCTTATTTGAGTGGATAATCTGATTTAGTGATGATTTACATTGCCTTTGCAGAAGTGTAAATGATTGCTCAAGGTAAAATACCATAGAGGATCAGGTTTTTCATACTGATCATTTCTTGAGAAGGCTGCACTGAAGAGCCTGCCTTTCCCCATATGCATATTGGATTTTAATACATTAACAAACTATTTTCAACACATCTACTTTTTAATGTAACTTTATATTTTTAGGTGTCATACATGATAAAAATCTACAGTAAATAGAACGAAATCATTGAAGGAAATCATTGCAACAATTCTCCAAAATGTATATAAATATTTTCTTTTCCTCATTACCTGGGACTTCCTTCAACGTGTATTAGTTAAAGATAGTTCCTGGGTGTTCATAGATACAAGGTGAAAATTTAGTTAGGCTTTTTTTTAATGCTATAGCAAAATACCCTGGTGTTTTATTGCTAATTTTCATATTTTCACTGCAGTTTCTTATTGCTTTGGTGGACTGTGAAATTATTCTTCACTCCTATGAAATAAGATGTTGTCTGTTAAATGGAAGATCTTTTTTTTTTTTTTTCCTGAGTTCTGATTTGAAAGTGCCATGCTTGTACTGTTTACATTTTAAAGTAGTTTCATTTCAATTCTGTAGCAAAATAAATAGATGTTATGTTTTCACCATTTATGCCACTTTTTGGTTGAAGTGCAGTCATCCTTGTGCTAAACAAGTTGAAGTAATGAATGATTCTAACCCAAGGTCTAGAATCAATCTATTAACCAGATAATCCTCTCAAAAGGTCAAAATAAAACAAAACAAAACAAACAAACAAACAAAAAAAGAAATACAGTAAACTACAGAATGGCCAGTTCAACAATTTTCCATGAAGCTTTCCAAACTCTCTGTTCATGCTTAGTTGTGTTTTTCCTTTGGCAGGCTGTGGAAGTAGCTTTGTGATATGGTTTAAATCAAATATTATTTTAGAAAAAGTGGTTAAAGCAAAGCATAAATGAACAAAATTAAAAAACTTTTGTTACATAGACCTCTGAACATTGCCATGATGAAAGTATAAAAAATTTCACTGTAGACAATACTAATAGCTTTTGTAGCAGAAACTTGAAAAAAAAAAAAAAAGGGTTAATGATGGCAGCAATGCCAATAGAGGAAATAGGCTTGCATACCAACAGATCATTAAAAGCGGGACATGGTTATGCCATATTTATTTTGTGTTATTAGGCTACTTGTTGGAGTAGGAAAAAAAGAAGCAACTTTTGGATACAGAGGCCACTGCCTGATCCTATTAAATACAGTGCTGGTGCAGCTAATGTTAGATTTGCCAATTATCTTTTAACATTTAACTTTTAACTTCTTTCACTGCTCTCATATCCCCCCTTCCTCATTTTTAAAGTATAATGCAAATTCTATTTAAACCTTCAGAAATTGATTTGGGGGTTCATTCACATGTTCTTTTTTTACAGTCTTGGTTATTCTGTAAAAGTGGGATTTAAACCAAAATTAAAGGGATTATCAAGAGGGTAGGTTATGTCCTTGTTTTAGAAGAATTGGCATAATGTAATATGAGTCATATACCTATATTTAACTTCAGCTGCTTAAAGGAAAAAGAGCTGTGCATAAGGACCTTAATTATTCAGAAAGTTTTGAGTGAACATTTCCAGGAGAGTTGCTTGGAGTAGCAAATGGACCCTCCCTGGCACAAGCAAAGATTCTTAGAGTAAAGTTGAAAGAAATGCAGTGTAAGTTTTCTAGTGCATTTGCAGTATGAATTTCATAACTCAGTTCTGCTGGATTCTCAGGCCAGATGAAACAAGTTACTGTTTCATCAACCATCAATTGAATTTGATAGTAAAAAAGCTCTAAAATATTTTCTAGTTTTGCTATCATACTTTTTTTTTCAAGTTTTAGATAGCAGTTATTTATGTATGCAGTGAATGAATGAAATTCTCTGATCCCTGTAAGTCATTTTTCACTTCATTACTACACGAAATGTTGAAGTAATTGTGACTTCAATAATAGTCAATGAGTTTTTATAATTGTAAGCTTAGTGACTACTCTATAAAACCATATATTAAATGGCATATAGAACCACATCTATATTTGACTGATTATGTTTTTAGGAAGTTAGCATTCTGGAGTTCTTCAATCTCATTTAAAATCAATGTAAAAATAACTACCCCAAACATGTCTCTCTCAAAAAGAAAAAAGCAACAGTAGTCCTGTGACTGTGTAAATGAGAAAAATTACATAATTTCAATTCGCTAACCTCTTCAGGCTTGAGAGTTAATTGTATCCCTCTTACCCTCTTAACTTTTGTTTTGTACAGAAGGATATTATCTTTTCGAATATTTTACAGGTTCTTCTTCCTAATATTAAAATAAGAATATATCTTAAAGACGAAAGAAAAAAAGAAGGAACCTCTTCGCCTTTACCTTTTTTTCTTTTTTGAAAGCATAGATAACTTACTCATGTACTTTTAAGGTGTCTGGGTGACTCTTGTTCAGTTACCATTTATAATGGTGCAGCTTAAAAATACCATTCTCTTCCAAGTTGATTTGGTCAAGATTATTGTGCAGGTAATAAACATTAGTGATAGAATCTTCAAAAGGGTTCAATCTTTGATGGCATCAGAGACTTTTACCTGAATCTTACAATATCTTCATCTGTTGCAAGACCATGTAATTAAGGCAGTGACTAAACATAGTCCTTGTAAAGGATAAATTATATCTTAGCTTTACAGAGTGTTTTTTTTTTTCTTCACAGTTTGTGCAAGGTGTTTTTTTTTTGGATGGACAGAGACAGATGGATTGAAAAAACAATAGAGTAGGACATGGAAAACAATCAAGACATTTTCCCTTTCCCAGCTAACCTTTCCAAAATCATACTTGATCTTAAGGAACAAAACAAAAAGTGTTCTATTTCCCCAATGTACAAGTAGAAGTACTGATAGTCTTATGTAACATTGTGCATGAAAGGATTCTCTATGGGAATCCTTTGATTTCTTCTTGTAAGTAGACACTTTATCTCCTGAATAAGTATAAGGGCTAAATAGATATACACATGCACAGACTTTTAAGAAGGTGAGAGCTAGTCAACTTCCAGAAGATAAAAAGGACACTTGGGGTCCAGATTCAGGTCACTTTAATAAGAAACATTTAACTTAAACTGTCAAAATTCAGACTCAATCATTTTGAGTTTCAGTGCTTAGAGAGTGACCAAGATTTATATGGACTTATGGGGAAACCTACCTATCATTACTGACTATGCAGGAAGCTTAGGAGGAAAAATCTGGATGTATTAAGTGGCTTGGCTTAGATGTTTTCTAATCTACTGATTCTTGGCTTCTGCTAACAATGACAGGAACAAGATGAACTATGTTTTTTCTTGTTTGTATGTGTTTTTCTGATATAGTTGGCATAATAGCAAAAGTAACAATAACTGTGTTCGAGTTATCTCAGGGAGGTGAGCTTGAGAGCTGTGCCTGGAAAACCACTTTAACTAAAGGTTAATGCTCATTACTGTGAAGTCAACAGCACTCTGATAAACCTCTTAGTTTAAACTAAATGACAGAATAAGAGCTAGCATTTTACTAGTGAACATTGCAATAAAACGTGATGCATTGCATTTGTAAAAATAAAAACAACAGACTTTGGAAAACTGGACAATGCTTGCATTTGATGTATTGCAGGTGGAGTTTTATTCCCATTTGTGTTCGTAGTGAGATATGCAACACTGCTGTCACCTAAATAAGTGAATGGTGTATTTCACTGTTTTAGATCAGAATACGAGACCTTTGGGAATAAAGTATGGGAAATACAGAATTAGCTCACAATACACTGTAAAAGAGTGATGAGTTTGAATTAGAAAAAGGGAAAGGATGAGGGGATTGCAAAATATGCTCTTTTGAAGCTTCCCTGGCTTGCTTAGAGCAGACTGTTCAGCACATCTATCCCAGCAATGATTTAAAACTGTGAAGATTTAAACCTAAGTAAGAGTAAAGCAAAGGTTTTCTATACAGAAAGAAGAATTAATTTGACCTAAGGGTGAACAGACATTTTCTCTAATCTGTTTGCCAGTCTGTTTTCTAGACAGTTACCTGGACTTCAGATCAAAAACTTTTAGACTAAAACCATCCAGTATTTACACAAGGTAGTATCTTAGAGACTCTGTGTCATTCATCAGCGTAACAAGAATCAGTTTTGGAGGAAGAACATAAAATAAGATTGAAAAATAAGTAAGTCTTAGAGAAATAAGCAGCATCAAACCAATCTGAAGTTAAAATTAGCTCTGGTTTTCCATTTAGGACAGCTCAAGTTTTATTCCTGCATTAATACTTCAGAACTATAATTGGCTAAACAATAAAATTATAATTCATGAATGAGGGTTTTTATCATGGCTATAATCCATGAAAGATTTTATAATTAAAAAAAAAAAATGCTTCATGAGCTGGAAAGGGATCATAAAATTGAGAACTAAGAAATAGATAGAAAGATAAAGTAGAAGTGTTGCTTTGGTAGTTTGATTCAAATCTCAGACAGAGATTTGAATTCACAAGCAGAGGTTAAGTGTCTATTCCAACTCCTGAAATAATCAATAAGAGCAAATATTGCAGTCAGCTTTCTGTAACAACTTCAGACATTTCATACCAGATATATATATAAGTGAGAACTGTAAAGATTGTTAACCACATTGCAAGTAAAACAGTATTCTATTGATAGGTCCGATTTATTATATATATATAAACATATATATATATATATACACATATATGTATATATCTTTTTTTGTCCAGGGTTCTATACTTAATGACAGTAGATGGGAAGTGTGTTTTATTTACATAGTACAGTACAGGAATTATTTTGAAATAACAGTTTTAAATGTCACAGTATTAAGTTTAGACTGAGCTGGATTGCTTTACCCTCATGGATATAGAGAAATGGAAGTCCCCATTAACTGTACTTAGAATTTAGGGGGTCCTGCAAGCCCTTACTGACTTCTTATTATTGATCTCTTCCATGTTCTTTTCCCAGGTAGGCAGAATTAGGGTCTTTCAATTTATTTCTCATTTCAGATAGCTTAATCTCAGATTTTTTACATCTATTTTTAAACATTTCTTTTGTAAGAAATCACAACATTTCTGTTGTAAGCATGTGAAGGCCTACATCTTCTCCAAATGATATCAATGTTTTAAATATTGTATGGATTTCCTATTTTCATGTACAAAAAGAAAGCCAGTATACAGTAGAACCATAATTCAGGAGAGAGACGGAGGGTTTTTTTATTAATTAATTATTTTTTTCAAGAACTGTAAAATATAGATTGTAAGATTTAAATACTGAGGAGATTTGGTCACTTCTGAAGATCAATGAATGAGCAGTGTTAAAAAGTGGTGTATCGTATCATTTGTGATGCCAAGTGTCTTCAGAAATGACGATTAGCTATGCTTTCAAGAGTTTTTCATCTTGCTGTCGAGTAAAACTCTCATGGCTTTCTATGGGTCTAGAACATCATCTTCTATGAAGCAGCAGCATTATCTTGTGCATAAAGGAGATGTATAAATTAATATAAAAAGAAATGAAAAAATGCTTGAAAAGGCTTTTCATTAAGGACTTTCAATGTCTAACCAACTGTTATATGTTTTTTTTTTTCTCTGGGAATGCATTCCCTTGAATTAAAGCAGAAAAGTAGTTCTTTGTAAACTCTGCAAGTTACTCTTACGGCAATAGCAATTGGTAAACACTATTTATTTCTGTGCAGTAGAAATGTTCTTAGGTAACCACGCAGGTGACTAAAGTAAAAAACTCCTTTTTAATGGATCAACTAAAATAAATGACCTGGAGTAGAACATCATGTGTATTCTACATCCTTAAGTATAGTGTTTTATGAGAAATTGTACCACTAAAAATGAGAGCTGAAATACCTTTCACTGTGATAAGCTTACTGAGACTCTTTGCTAACAAGGATGTATGAAAATACATGAGTGCACTTGTGTGTGTTCACATTTTTACACTCTTGTATTGATATTGTTCTGAGTATCAACTGACTTTTAACTAGGTGGAAAAGATGTTCATATATACATCTTTGCTTGATTATTCAAGCCCAAATTGCTATGCTGTCTTAAAAATGTACCCCTTTGAGTTAGTATTTGAGCTGATCTCTGAGAGTGTTTGTTATTTTTAACTTTTGGGGTTTATTTTTAATAATTTCACCTTTTACTGCAATGCCTGGTTACAATGTCAATACAGTGTTTTAGAAATCTCCCCCATTCTGAACAGAGGACATACTTAGCTATTACTACTTGATGTTTCCCTTTTCTTGGACTATACTTTTATTGCAATCTTAAGAGACACCAAGGCACAATTCTCACCTTAGTTTTTCTCCTCCAGATTTAATGGTTTTCATACATTTCCTCATAGGACATTTTCTGTCTCACCTTCTGGTTTCTTCTCTCCTGATAAGCATTCTAGCAACCCTAACAGCCTAAGATGTATCAATAAGGGCCACCTGCTCCTGTGACTCATTTAAAACATCTCTGCACAGTCTAAGATGAAAGATAATAAATATGTCCAGACCATGGGGGAGCACAAAGAAGCCATGAGACAGTATTGGTCAGCATGATGGGCAGTGGTCTCAGCATGGCAGCAACCTAACCTTATGCTCCATTATTCCTTTGTGTAAATGCTCAGCAAATGTCACGCTCCTGTATGTACGCTGTAAGCAGTTTGTGGCAGGTACCACATGCTGCTGAAGGTCTGCACACAACCACTGCAGTGTTAGCTTTTAGCAAATAATTTTCGACAACCCCTTCCCCTAGAAACATTTTTGAACGACTGCCAAAGTTTTTCCTACTAAAAAATCTGTACATCATGTACCCTCTTTTTAATATATTATCAGTAAAAAGTGATACCAGATTTTGATTTTTTTTGTTTGTTTGATTGATTTTCTTTTTTGTGGAGGGAAATGGAAATGTCTGTATTTCCTGTCATTTTGACTGTATATATATTCATTTCTCCTTCTAGCTCTACGCACTGGAAGTTAAATTGCTTTAGGTATTATTCCTTCATACTGTATTTGGATGCAGCACTTTTTCTGGAAAAATTTTATGATTTTCTTAATAAAGTTTTCCCTTTGACAATAGTGCATATTACTTTTTCCCAAATAGATACATTTTATTGGCTTTATCCTACTATATAGTGCAGGAGGATATTAACAAGTAGTGGATATACTTTTGTTACCCCTTTAAAGAGTGAAGGGCATGACAAAGGCACTTGTTTTTGCAGAAAGAGAACATGTGTCTTTTTCATACCAAGAGCTTAAGTTAGTACATGGCAAAGAATGCATTCTTGTCATATTGACTCATGAGTTTTTTTTTTTTTTTTTCTTTTTTTGCTAAATTGAAACAAGGTCAGATGTTCTTTAGAATGTCAATGTAATGTAACCAGAAATAACCAGAACAGAATTACTGTATGACTTAAAAATGCAAACATAATTACTAAATACTACCAATCAAAAAACTTTAGGTTACAGAAAAAAAGGTTGTTTTTTTCTTGTAAAATATATATTATAAAATACAGATTATTTTCCTACAACTTAGATTCAGCTTTTTAGTTGCTTTTCAACTTTTTTTTTTTTTTTTTGGTAATTTATTTCTTTTAAGGTATTAGAAGTTCTTCCTTGAATGTTCTTGGTATTACAAACAAGTTTAGAGAGTAAGAGCTGCAGTAAAGCAAATTGGTATCTTAAAACCCTCAAATTTACCGAATGCAAGCCACTCAACAAAGTGACTAATACTGAAAAGAGTAGTTCTTAGGGTCAAAGCACTTCCTCTAAAGCCCCTTCTCTTTAGAAACCTCCACAGAATGAGAATTCAAAAAAAAAAAAAAGTCAAATCCAGGCTCAGCTGCACCATGGAGCAATATGAATCACCATTTTCTTATGCAATGTAAACATTACATTTCTGTGGAATTTCTACCAGCAATCTGAGATGAAGCTCTAATTTGGGAGATATATCCAAATAAAGTGCTGTTATTTGATAGAGGGAGTGAAGGCTTGTCTAGAACAGCGAAGATACTGTAGGACTTGTCATCGAGTAGATACTGGTCTTTTTCTTCCCAATTTCACCATTAGGAGTGTTACTACTTGGAAGGATTATCTGGCCTTTGTAACATCTGTCTGATTGTAAAGTAGATGCCTTTTTTTTTTTTTTTTCTCTACTTTCTGAAGCAATGATATTTCCACTTTTACTTTCCCTACTCCTTCCTTTAGGACATAACTTATTACAGGAACCTTCCCTATTGCCAAACCAACCAAAGCTACTTTTTTTCCTCGCAGCTTTTCTCTGTGCCTTTGGAGAGCAAGCAAATATTTCAGATTGTTTAAGTATATTCATTCAAGGCCTGAGTGCAGGTGCTTGTTATTCATTTCGCCCATTTCCTCTCCTAACTATAAATGAAAAGATGGTGCTTAGCTGAACTGGCCAAGTAAGGCATTTCAGGGTGAAGTGCCTACAAACGCTTTTTAGCATCTTGTGGCTTGTGTGTTTTAGCCACTGTTAAAATGAGCATATTATTAGAAAGATATTTTGTGGTATTTTCCTACTTCATTAAGTATTGGTTGTGAATCAAAAAGAGCAGGGTGGAGTTTTTGTTTGTTTGCTGCTTCAGCTTGCCTGGGAAGTCAATGTGTTGTGTGACAATGTTCAAGATGCAAAAAAAAAAAAAAGTTGAAGAAAAAAACTAAAGCTATTTATTATGCTAAGAGTCTGAGATAAAGAACAATTATATTGTTTTCAATCAAAATTTCTTAGATGCTTTTCGTCACCAATCCGTTTTTTCAGAATATGCCTTTTTCCTCACTGAAACAGTATATAAAGCTGTCGAATGCTATAATCAACCAGCTCAGCGAGCCTTATGGCAAAATTAAAAAGCCCTCACTTTTGATCACATCCCAGAATGTACTGTGACCTCTACGCTGCAACAGGACTGCTTCTGCTTTTTCATTTTGTAGAAGTATAATCGTCTCCTGAGACCAACCACCATAAATTTAGTTGGGGGGCAAGTTTCAATCTACAAGCTGAGTTTCACTGGACCATGTGGAGTCCTGTATGGTCTCTCTACAGCAGACAGATGTCAGAGCTTTAGCTGCAAGGCAGGGTTTTATGTATTCAGAAGATTGCATCCTTTCCACTCCGGATATTGTGCCCAGAGCATGGTTCTGGAATTAGTTTGTTATCCCTAGGATATTTGTAGTTTGTACACAGCGTTTTTTCATACTGTGTTCCCATTTATGTGTATGAGCTTGGATTCATATATTGTATGTGTTAAGATCATGTGTATGTATCTGTCCATACACATAAATTGCCATAAATACTATTTACTCTTTTCTTCTGAAATTTCATTGCCAAGCTAAGAATTTAAAAAAAAAAAATCTTGGAAGTGGTCAAATAAAATGAAATGCTTTTACTGTATTTGCTTCCTATGAACATTGAATTCCTTTGATTTTCTTGCCTATGCTGTTTGACTGTCTTACTATGCCAAATAAACACCCCTTTTTTTTTTTTAAAAAAAAAAAAAAGGAGAATACATCTTGAAAAGGCCTTGGAACATAGACTGAGAAAAGTGAGTGTTAAAATACAAAATATCAGTTCTTGTGACACATGCTGCAAGATGAGACTGTGTTTTGCTTTTGGTCTAGTAGTAGTGGGATTTCAAGATTTGCCTGGTGTATTGTCTCCCTAGAAATTCTGCTCAGACTTTTCTTGGCTAGGTTTTTGTATTTGGATGATTTGAAGGATAGTTTTTTTCCCCACAGATGAGCGCACAGAGTAACTGAGAAAACTGCCTATAGATAGCAACTTCTATTTCTCTGCCAGCTCTTGATAGTTGCTCACACCTGTGTAATTGTTTGTAGAGTTTTGTGAGGAGCTTGTTAATCCCTATAGGTTGTATAAAGTGATTCCCTGGGGATGATCTAATTGAAGCAATTAAGGTGGGTTTATTATCACAGTTTAGTAACTGGACTCAGTCTTCCTGTGGTATTCTTGCATTGAAAGAAACCCTGGGTAGGAAGAGTGATGGGCATTTCTTCTTTAAAGTGTAGAGAAAATTAAATAGTATGAAAGCTAAGCAGATAAGCAGGTGGGTGAATCCGGGGTTAATTCACAATTAGAAGGTCTTCAAATTTATTAGCTGCTTTTCCCTTAATTAGATTTCTGCTGAAGGTCAGTTTTTGCCTTGATGGCCTCTTCATTTTATCAGGTAAAAACAATGGCTCCGATAAAAGGTTTCACTGAAACCCAGAACAGAACGGGAGGAAAACTTCAGGGAGCATATTAGCATGTAAAAGGGAGAAATTCATCTGCAAGGTGACAAATTTCATGAAGTCCTGTAACTTCAGCAAAAAGTCAATGATAACTAGGTCTGTGCTGCTTAGACAAGTAGTGTCTCAGGGCAGCAGTGCTGTAGCAGAGCCCATTGCCTGTTGCCTGAGAGGAAATGCAGTATAAGCAGAGGGGCCTGGTGAGATAAGCCCCAGATGCCTTGATTTCACTTATTCTTTGGCTTTTACCATCACTGTTTGATATGCTTTATTGTTGGGATACCTAGAGGATAACCGAAGGTCTGCTTTTTTTTTGCTTATTTAGAAAGCATGTAGCTGAGATGGCCACAGTTATTAACATTTTTTTCCTTTTCTCTTTGTATTTGAGCCCCAAGACATAACATGCGAGCACAGTTAGTGGGCCCTTTCTGTTGACTCCTCTGAGCTTGCTGGCCTGCTGCAGCCTTTAAATAGTCCCAACAGATATAAACATTTTTCAGGTTGCTACATTTCTTTAAATTAGGAAGGTTCTCCATAGAAATAACACATTGGGCATGAATAATATGGTTGACTCATTTGTTTTTAGGTGTTGTATCTCACCAGCCTTTCTCTTGTCAAAATTGGGTGCTCAGGATGTCACACTGTTTGCATGACACCAGATATATTACATGCATAAACTACTCTGTTAAATACAGTCTGTCAATGGATGTTTCTCATGAATGGTTTAAGGCACTGAGCTTTTCAATTCCCTTGCAATTATTAGTAGGTGCCAAAGTGCTATTGTAGTTCTTTTTAATCTGAACATGCTCTTTATAGTTTTATGGACTAGTTGCAGAGTCACTTGACTGGTGGATGTCCAAGAATGACCACCTGAAATAAAACGTATCTGAATTCAGAGCCGTGTTTTCCAGGGCCTATATTACTTCAGTACTTTTCAGTAAAAAATGGAAAGGAAAAAAAAAGTCTCACATTTGAAATGACTTTAGCCTTGAACAGTACTAGATAGGGCTTTTTTCTTTCTTTTCTTCTTCTTTTTTTTTTTTCCCATTTCATTAAAAAGAGTTTCTCAGCTACCTATATGCAGTTAGTTGCATAAATGTAAATCATGGATAGCTAGGCTACTGCCAGAGAAGGTATTCTATATTAATAGGTACTGCAGATGAGAAGCAGAATTTAGCCTCTAAATTGATTTTTTGTACTCCCAAAGCCCTTTAGGCTACAGGGGAAATTGCTAGTCTGAAACAATTAAAATGGACATGTCCCATTAATGTTTTTAGTCAACTTTTGTAACATCAGCCCTCTCTTGACTTATCTAGGAGAAAGTAAGATTACTGAATTAGGGGTGTCAGAAAGATCTGCAACTTTATCTTTCAAGTCATGACAATATGCAAGGTTGACTTCTTTTCTTAAATCTTTGTTGAGCCTCTTCTAATTGTGGTTAAAGGAAAAAAATAAAAATAAAAAACTTGTACTATAAAATACTCCTGCTCCTGTTGGTGTGCAAAAATAGCACATACTATTGGGAACAGTAAAATGTCTATGTCTGTGCTACTATGGGCTATGTAAGACTTTGGAAACAAGGCTGGCCGTAGCTGCTGGGGATAGAGGACTTGTTTGCACATCAAAAAGGGGTGTGTGAAAGATGTCAAGTTGCTTCTACCCACAGCATTTACAACCTTCACTATTCTTGGTGGCAGCAAGAGCAGCAAGCCAGTGCCAGGCATGCGGGATTCCTTTACAGGTTTGCACCTCTTCTCTTCTTCTGCAGGATGAGTAAATATCTATCTGTCATTCTAAGGGCAGTAAAATTAAATTGCATCTGAGGTGTTGATAAGTATTAAGACTGCAGTCTAGATTCCAGTGTTTAGCCAGTGTGGCTCTGTGTATTTGTGAACTTGGGGTTTGTTCAATACTAGCAGGATGTTCTTGTACATATTGTATATATTGCATAAATTGCAAGTCTGTGCACAGAGGAGCGTGAAAAGTGCAATAAAGATCTGCACTGCAGAGAAGCGTGCAGCAGCAGCACCAGGAAGAGATTTTTACCTTAATTACATTCTAAAAATTTCTAGTGAGAAATGCACTCCTCTTGACATGCTTAGATCCCTAATCTGCCAGTCATCCAAAAGCGAGAGGCTTGTGCTCTTCTGGAAGTGTATGATGAATTATGGTTGCTATTTTGTTTTGTTAATAATCTTTTTATGTTTGTGTTGTTTCCATCAAAATGATCTTCATTTCTTTCTTCAACAAATAAACTAGAAATATTGTCTTGCTTGATAATTCATCTTATGATTCTTACAAAAGGTATAAGATTGTTAATGTTGATTGCTCTGTACTTACCTTCTGCATATTATCTTACATAAACACAGAGTCAGCATAACTGCCAAACTTGCATCCATTTAGCTGTTCAATAAAACATGAATGTTATACACACACACACAATTGTATAGATATATTTGGAAACCTTAGAGAAAAAAAAACAGCATCAGAAAATGTCTGTTCTTGACTATTACACTTCTCAAATACAGTTTGAAATGTCAAGTTCTATCTTACTATAATACAGCTGTATGCTATAGTGAAGATTATGGCTAACTAGAAAAAATAAAACCATTAGTTGATGCATACTTTCTGTGGAAAAAAAAATCAATTTATTTGTAAATAAATCCGTCAACAAACAGCATAATTCAATAATTAATACCTTTGAGAGAAAATATGTATTTTTCAATAAGAAAGCCATGCACAAATTATTAAAACATGAAAAAATACGTAATAATTTTTAAACATAATTTTAAACATCGTACAATTTCATATGACACTGAGCCTGTCCATCTTCTGAAAAATATAAAATGTCCATTAGAAAACTCAAGAAAAGTTGATTCCCTTTCCATCCTCCAAATGTACATTATTTTCATTAAAGAAATAGTAAAATAGCAAAAGCACATTGTCAAATTTGCTGTTAATAAATGTAATTAATACAGTGAGTGGATGTCCTGATAAATGTTCTAAGTAGTATCAAAGCAATTTGATACTCACTGGGCTTATAGATAAATCAATTCATAATGCTATTGGAATGGAGAAACTTATTAATAAAATTATTCTTCTTACATGAAGAAAAAATTTAAAAGTTGACTTAATATAGTCTTACAGGCAACATTTAAACAGAATTGAACATGCACATGTCCATGAGACCTGATGGGATGCACCCATGAGTGCTGGGGGAGCTTGGCAATGTCATTGTGAGGCTCCCCTCAATTACAAACACAAATTACCCATAGCTACCTCGTCAGATGCTACCATAGCTAAATCAAATAAACGAGAGCTACAGTCAGGCCAAGAAAAGTTCAGACAGAGCAAGCCTTAAAAAAAACCCTCAGAGCTGATGACTTAAAAATTCAGTATAAAGCTTATGGTCTGTTGCTATAACAATATGTCAATACTGTGCTACAGAGCTGCATGATTACAGCAATTAGATGGAAGGAATTAAATGAAATAATAGTAGCTGATGGAAAAAAAAATGAATAATATGTATCTGGTTATGAAAGAAAGAAGATTATCCCATGCATTTTGTTAGTGTACACAAATATGTGTTTACTCTTCCTATTCAGGGCTTGCAGCATAAAGAGATTATTGCTTTTATTTTTATATTTTTCTCTGACATAAGTATGTACAACATACACAAGGGTTTGTCTATCACAAAGGCCTCTAGGCATTTAGTGTTACAAAGCATTAAATGTTGTACAACTGTCTTATCAAAGAAAATTAAATTGCTGGTTTGGACCATTAAGTCAGATTATGCTCTTAGAATCTGAAAGGCCATACGAGAAAAATCTGTCTGTTTAAAACTTTCCCATCAATGCTACTCTCCAATTCTGCTACTAGTTTCCTTTTTAAAAGTCACAGTGATCACATGTGACATGATTCTTTTCTCACACAATTGAAATAGTGACTTTGATTTTAGTGGAATTGTTCTTCATTTGCCCAATAAGAAGCGAATTTCATAGGTTATTTTCTTGCCATGTTGCTATTTTTTCCTGTAAAATATTATCATGATAATTTTAATATGGATTAGGTTAAAATAATCTTCATCCAGTTAGACAAAATAGAGTCAGCCTGCTTCTGTGTTACCTACCCCGTTTGTTCTGACAACTTATTTCGATGTGTTTCTTAAAAATAGCTGCTCTTATATCTGTGACTTAAGGTAGGATTGTCTGTAATTATGTCCTAAGTAACATTGCAAGTATAAGGGAAGAAAGAAAAAAAAAATATATATATATATATATATAAAAGGATCCTTTATGGGACATCTTGTAGGCTTCTGTCTCATTATGTTAGCAATCTGCCTAGAGAATGGTGTCAGATTTAGAGAGAGACGAGATTGATTTACTTTTCAGGCCCTTCTACCCAGCCTAATTATTGCTTTACAAATGGTGATTCTTTCACCCTTCTGAAGGAGCACTTTGATTAGTGTCTGCAATGCAGGTGCCAGGGCTTAATACGGTAAGTGCATGTCAACTAGTTTCTTTCATCACATAGTCAAACTGTAGAAAACAACCATTGCACAGTAGGAGTGGATATATGGCTCTACTATAGCTTACATGAGCTTAAAATTGGTAGGGTTAGAACATCTTTGAATGTTGCTTTTTTTTCTTTTTTTGGTACTTGTGTTGTTCTGGTAAACACTGGGACGACATATAGATGTGAAAGAAATAAAAAATAAAATTACTGGTAAAAGGTAGTTTACAGGTGTAAAATTTTAAATAAAATTCAGATAAGAATTTTTGCTTTCTCCATCCTCCACAAGACTGAATGTTTATACTCACAAATTAAGATATCGTTCCAGCATTACAGACACACTTCTCAGCTGATGTACTAGTGACTTCAGTTGCTGAATTGTTTTAGCATTAAGAAATAGAAGATTGATTTTCTTTTTGTCTTTATAAACAACTTTTGTTTGTTTGTTTTATTTTGTTAGCAGTTGGCAATGACTAGATAAAGAAAACCTTGGACAAGTAAATAACAAGTCCAGGATTTTATAGTTAGTAAAATTCCTTAAAAAATGAAGAATCAACACTGATGTCTAATTGAAATCTTGTTAAAGTCGCTGTAAGACTTCTCATTGACTTCTCATTAAAATAAGTTTCTCAGTTGCTCAGTGTGTTACCTCATTTGACAAGGAAGCTAAGATTTTTTTTTCACTTTCCTTGTCCTGAAGGAAAAGCAGATATGTGGCTTCTAATTTTAAAAATAGAAATAGAAAATATAAATTTTGTTAAATGTGTAAATTTAAAGTAATAATATTCTACCTGTTTCCTTTGTATAATGACACTTGGCCCACGCTGAAACTTGGCCTTCAATAGGGCCAAGATTTCTCACCATATGTGTGTAATATTGTGTCAATCCAGGGATTGATTTTAATGCAACCAAACCCAAATTCTTCATTTGCCGTATTAAAATAAAAGGATCAGATTATACTTACACATTTTAATTCACTTCAGCCTGCTGTATTCAAAACAATAGAGTCTTATTCTACTGTTATAGACCTACTGAAATCGGGCATTAGGGAGCATATAGAGGCACGTAAGAATTTAGAAATGAGAGTAGAATTTCATGTTAAAATTATCTTGCCCACCCATATTTTGAAACTAGTCTACTCTTTGATCACATCTTGTTTGACAACAGCAATACTTATTCCAGACTTTTTACTCAACTTCCATGTCAATTTATGCAAAATTTATTTATATTTTCTCCAATATCAAGATTTGATCAAACTGCATTTCTTAAACTTGTAGAATAATTGCTTATTCTTATATAGGACTCTTTCTTTAGCTTGTGAAGCTTTTTACAATACCGAGGATTCTTATTTTCATCTTTTTACCTCTGCATTTTTTCACATGCAGTGTTACTATGCAGAAGTTTTGATAAGATGTACAATCCTGACTTCACCCTGTTCAACCTTTGCATTTTTTTCAACATCTAGACCATTACCAAACCATGTGAAAATTTTCTGTGTGACATTTTTCTAAAGTTTTTTTTTTTTTCACCTCTGTCTCTGTAGTTGGAACATTTTACTGGAGAAGTAGTTGTCTTTGATGTTATTTCTTAATCTACTTCTATTCCTTGTGTCCCTCAAGGCTCTGACATTTCATTTCTCCTAGATATGTAACATAAGCACTTTGCAAAATTAAATGGTCAGTGGTGGGCCTTAATCTTCAGTTGCTGTAAATCAGGATATAATGATTTTTTTGGTTGTGAGGGGGCAAGGGATTGACTTGGGCCTAGAGCATGAGGCTAAGAGTCAACAGCTGAGTTGCATCAGCATCTAAGGCCTCTCTAGAGCAGATTCCTCTTGGAGGGAACCAATGAGTTTGGATAGTTTTAAACACAGGGACTTTGTTTTTGAATATTGTTTGAAAATACTACAAGATGGTGCATGCTTTACAAAGGATAGTTTTTTCAGATTATTAGTGTTTTATCTAATTTTTAATATCATAAAATAATACTGCAATATTATATACTTTCAACAGAGGAATTTGTATGAACATGAAGGAATTAAGCCCTGCACAGGGATATTTAAGTATAATAATGCACATTTGTAAGCTGTCTGAACACTAGACAGCTGAATATCTATGTAAAGGCTGAAGGTATCTACGTATCTATGTAAAGTACATGAAGGTAGAGATTTTTGAACCAGCTTAAACAGAAAGCAACAAACAATGCAAAACAAGAATCAAATGAGAAAGCAAGCAAAAAAAATGAATAGTACATGAAGCTACAGAAATGTAATTTAGAGGACACAGGGTAAATGCAACAAAACAAAAACAAACAAAAAAAGTCCATCAGAAAAGATTGTTAGGGGTTCTATAGAACATTAATTTTCCTAAATTTCTCTAGTATTTGTTATCTATAATCCTATTCCATTTCTACTTTCTTTTACCCCCTTCTCTTAGTCATATGCAGCATGTATGCACTTAATTTTAGCTTGGAGGATCCTATTTATGCTGAACATGTAGCAAATATTTGAATATAATTAAAAAAAATCATAAAGGGACTGTGCCATTCTGATATATGAATCATACAACAGAATACATTTGAAATTTCACAGGCTTTTAATGATGTAGTAAACAGGAATTTTAATTGACTACACTTTCTCATGTATACTGAAGAAAGCGTAGGGTAACTGAGAATAGAATTTGAATGTATATTTACTAATTAAATAAGAAAATCCAGTTTCATCTCCAGGCTTTTGCATCTGATTCAGGTTAGGCAATTACTCATTTTTTTGCACCTCTTTTCAAATTAAAGTCTGAGGCGTTTCAAAGCTGTAGCAACACATAAGTATGCTTGCAACACTAATTACAAGGTAGCTTGCTTTCAATAGCCTGTGAGAACATGAAGATCATCTGTGTCATCATTCTTGCTTGATGCATAATTATGACCTAGTGCTTTAATTTGAATTGTCCAAAGGAAGGTGGCGTTAACCTCCTTTTTAGTAAATATAACAGCTGGGGTTCTGTTAGTTCCCTGCAGACTTCTGCAGGCAATATTTATGAAAAATTTCAAGTGTAAAATAAACTGTTGTGCTACAGCAGTCAGTCTTCACAACAATGTGTGTACAGCTGTAATAAGTGGCAATATATATAGTTGCACAGTGTGAGTTTGACCCTACTGCATCTCTCTATCAGTAATTCTTGCACATTTCAACTGTTCTGATAAATAAGCTTTTACTTCATGGATGTAATTTTTATATTGGTGTGTAACAATTTCTTTTTTTCTCTAGTATTACAGGAATCAAATACATGTTGTGGCTTTCTTTTCAGGAATAAGCTAATACATGTAACAGAGTTTTTAAGATCATGTATGTCCCTATCTTTCTTACATAATCTCTGCTTTGAATTTCTACTCCCCTGCCTAAGTCTGCCAATGTGCTTTTTGTGCTTGCTTTATTTATACCTTAAAGGTTGACTAGGGAGCCTTGCTCTGGCTTGCTGAGCATGCAGGGTTTGAAATATATCATAGTCTTTCAATTGGGAAGGGACACTTAAAAAAATAATAATAATGCTGCTGATATTAATAGCAGGGTGATGCTACTGAAAGACGAAGAGAGCCCGACTCCGTAGCTCTCAGTGCCAGCCCAGCTCGTCTCCAGCGAGTTGAACTGTTTTGTGAACAGCTCCATCTGCAGCCCATGGGCAGCCGTGCCGTGTGCTGCCATCTCAGGGTGCGCTCGCACAACACAGTTGTCTGTTAAAATTAGGTTTGAAAGGCAACACCTTAAGACACCTTTTTTGCGGTTGAAATTTTGGCATTGTCAGGTTTTATATGATTTCTAAGCTTATAGCCGTAGGCTCTGTCAATGGAAACTCGACGGGAAAGAAGCAGGGAGCGAGAGAAAGGAGAAGCAAGCTATTGCTGATGCTGAGGGCCTGCAATCACGCATAACAAACCCGACAGTCAGCTGCTTAAATACCTACATGGCAAATTTACCCAAATCTCTCATTTATTTTTACTTCCCCCCTCCCCCTTAGAGAAAATGATCTCTCTCAGTATCTGGATTTCCCTTCATGTATTTCCTTCCAGAGACCATTTCCAAGCTGCGGAGCGCTAGGTACCATCTCCCTAGTGTAGCTCAGCCTGCCAGGGCTGTGATGTGCACTGCTTGAATCACCCGTCTGCCCGGCAGTGGCGATGGCAGCTGGCTCTCCTCCGGGACGTGGGGTAGAAGTTAGCAGGATTTTCATATATTTTTAGCCCAGGCCTGTGGTTCGGGAACACTAGAGGGCTGTAGTAGTCTTTTCCTAGACACCTGGGGTGAGGGGGGGTTTATTGGGGGAAGGCTGAAAAGTGGCTGTGGCAAAGAAGGGGCTCATGCAGGATAACAGGTACCAACACGCAGTCCAAATAAGCTGTAAACTAGCAGTAGTTTTACATGGTTTTTAAATTAGCTGAAAACAAGTATCTTTATTATGAATACGGTGATTGTGGCTATATATGCTTCACACGACCTTTGATGGCATAGTAGTTGCCAGGTTTTTATAGCAATGTTCAGGATAACATTTGTTTTTTTTTTGCTTTACTTCATACTTGCATTAATAGCATATGTGTGTGTGTGTGTGTGTATTGAGAACTATTTCTAATGCCACAGTCTCTGTGTAGATAGTATTAAAACTCTGTATGTTGTCTTCAGAACACCTTCAGATATCTTTTTTGACCTCTTGGTGCCCTTGACAAATTAAAATGCTATTCAGGATGGACAGGAACATTAGTCAGTCGGGAACAGTCATTCCTTGGCTACAGAAAATAGTACACACAAAGGCTTGCCTTCACCATCTCACTTCTCATGACAGCAGTCCTACCTACATGCCTGTATAGATGGATGGGGTTTTGGTATATTCAAAAGATTAACAAATTTAGATTACTTCAGATAGATAGCATAGAAGTGAATACTGCAGTGAAAGAATGCTCATATACCTTGTCATTGGTTTCCTATGTTTCACTCTAAGGTGCTTCAGTGCTGTCAGTAATCTTAATGCATGGGGAGCAAGTTAGTCTCTCAAAAAAGCAAGACTCAAGACATTTTGGGCTTTATAGGTCAAAAACAGCACTTCAAATTCCACTTGAAAAACTACAAGCAGCCAGAGCAGATTTGGAGAGCAGATGTCAAATGCTCATAAAGAGATACAAAGCATATCAAACAGGATGCTACCTTCTACACCAGATTGTTTTCAGGTTGATTTAAGGTGTGACTCCATGTGGAGCTCATATCAGTTGTTAAATCTGTTATTTGATAAAGGTAAATGCTAAAATTTGTAAATGCTGAATTGTGAACACATAGCATGATATAGAAATGTAATTGTACGTTAAAAGAACAGGGCAGTTTGTCCTCTTTATGTGATACAAAGCCTGATAAGACTGCAGTACAATATAAGCTCAGTATGCTTAAGTTTCATCTAGAAAAAAACCCTCTGTCAAAAACATATTTGCTTGTCATTGTCTTTATCATTGACTCCTTGCAGAGAGGGAAGGATTGTAGAATACTTCCTTGGAGAACTTGAGTAAGGTTAGAAGAAGTCAGAAGCTAAAAAAACATTCCTACATACTCTTTTACGATCTTCAAGGCCTTTACAACTCTTGGCTGAAGTGGAAGCTTGTGTGTATTTTTGGTAGAACTATTATTCTGTGTGGAATGTATAAATCAGTATGCTCAACTTCTACTGTCTGGTTCAGTCTTTCATTCTAGGTGCCTATTTAATTATTTTCTCTTCTATCACTTTGTTGTGGAAATAGACTACGTTTAATTCAATATGCCCATAGTGTTTTAACGAGCTGCAACAGTAGACACAATTTGCTTACATGGCTCACAGGACATATAATCATGGACCACTTTCATGGAACCTTTTGTAATAGGAAGCCCTGGTATGTTTTATGAACTGAAGCAACTTATGCTTTTATTGCTTGTGAAGGTGTTTTAAATGATGAACAAATGCAGATACCCATGAAGTAGAATATAACAGCCGTTACCAATGTCAAGTAGCATTATGTGAAGTATAAATTAGAAAGTAAAGAACGGAGCATCCCTCTGAGACTACTGATGTCACTTATCATGGGTCAGCTTGCTAGCACTGTTTTTATTGTAGATTATAATTGAATGAATTTTGTTTCAAACTAGAGAAGAATACCAAAGTTCTTTTTTAGAATTTTCAACTGTAAAAATGCAGTCTTGGTATGGTATGTTATCCATTACTGCTGCAAAGTATCCATTACAAGAGAAGAAAACAATAGATAAACTGGTAAAAAGAAAGGAAAATCCTACAAAGCAAGAAAGCAAGAAACTTGTTTCAGTTTAGGTTTGCAAACTCTTACATATATAATACTGGTTTGATATTACATATAATATCAGTAAAGTTTTGTCCGATGTTGGATAAAATGTCAGTTGTGTTTATAGGGAACTTTTGAACACCCTAATAATTTGATCAATGAACATCAGTGTTTAATTATATTTTTGCTTAGCATCAAGCAGGATTCTAAATGGCTTCTTGAGCTTTTTTTTATTTTTGGAGGCATTTTTTTTGTCATACTAATTAATTTCTCTTATTGATTTATCTGAGTATAGAGCAGGTTTCCTAGCATCAAGTGTGAATAGCATGACAAAATTGTTTCTTATTTGATTATACAAATAAAGTGAGAGCTAAACTTCCAAATGTGAAGAAAATGAACCAAGAGGGCCTTTGTAATGCATGAAACAAATTGGCTGTAGCTCCTCTGTTACTTTCTTGAGCAATGAAATCATAGACTCGATAATGATACAGTTTTCTTGTGCCACATAAGTTATCGAAGTGGTAGGTAATAAAGAAACAAATTGCTAATTCAGAAAAAATTGGTAAGCTGCTATGAATTCCAGTGTGATCATGTAAAGCCCTCAGAGGATGGATGATACTAACAGATGGAAAGCTATTTAGGAAAGCAGTCACTCTGAAAAGTTTGTGGAGAGAAGCAGAAGCTAATCAGAGCAATGTGAGCTCACAAAAATGAAGAGTATTTATATCATCCTTAGAGATGTAATGATGCAACCATTGAGAAAAAAATCAACAGATTATATTGCCCATGATGTTGGTATTAGTAAGATTTCCTCATGTCCTATTTTGGTGCCAATAAAAATAATAAAAAATAACTAAATTTGTTAAATAAATAGATAAACTAAATGATGAAGAAGAGCAAAGGAAAGAATGAAAGGACTGCAGTACATGTTATCTAATAAAAACTGAGCTTGGTTTGTTTAGCAAATAAAATGTAAATGAATTAGTGATTTGATTTGAATCTATAACTGCCTACATGAAGAATAGAAAATTGATAATACATATCTACTAAGTCCATAGGTGAGAATATATAAAAGTCTGAAAGCTAAAAGTAGAATATAGATCAAATCAAGCTAGAAATAAGTTAGGCATTTTAACTAACTGTGGAATCTACTTTCTGATGCAATAGATGGATTTTCTGCCACTGGAACTAAAATTGTGAACATTTTTCTTATTTTTTTTTCAAAGGTATGCTCTAAATCAGACTTAAATATTGAATTTGAAGTAAAAATAATTAAAATATTGTATCTATAATGCAAAGGAAGTCAAATGACTGTAGTATTGTTTCTTGTCCTCACAGATGCATTGACCTAAAACAAACCATGCTCTTTTTCAGTTTCTTTTAATTTCCTTTCTATATTCATCTGTTAAACTGTGTGCCAATTTGTTGTCTACTACTGAAAATAGTGTGTATAGAGAGCTTCCTTTTAAGTCAATAAGATATGGGGTCACATAAAATATAATTTAGTTGGTTCTTGGCTGTCTTCCAGTTGTTATCATAAATTCTACTTACCTGAAAGCATACAATTTCTTTCTTCCTCTGAAGAATATATGGCACTGCACAATAGACCAAGTGTATTACTGAGGAAGTTCATCTTTCTTTAGAGGATTAGTATTACCCCACTCCAGAGGCAGAATTCTAGGTTGATTTGACGGACCAGTTTACTAGCAAATTGCATATTCCAAAAGCACTTTCTACCAAGAGTTGCTGTCCGTTGTGTGCCATCTGCTAAGAGTCTGATATCTCTAAATTTAGATGATCAGTGCAGGCAGTTCAGATAGTAAATTACTCATTTGAACATTGTAGTGGACGCTTCACCACATGAAAGCTTGCTTCTGCTTCTTCTGAAATTTTATTTAACAAGATATAAATATAAAATGGATGTTTGCAAAAGCATATTTTTTTAGTATACTGAACTTACTTGCATCCTTACTTGCATGTGTGTGTGCTAATTTGACCCTTAGCAAAAGATAAGGTAAGATAAGTAACGAAGAACGAACTCAGGAACTGCAAACTAATGGCACTGTGATTGCATTACTTTGGGATGACAGTTTACAGGATGTAACATCGCACTTTCTGTCTGTCTCTCTTTCTCTCTCTGTATATATTTAAACTGTTCTACACCGAGAGTGGGGGAAAGCAATACAGAAAGTGCAGCTGCAGATTTTTTAGTTTTCCTTCCCTGTTACCTATTTGTCCTTGTATCCAGTGGGGTATTGTATAACTCCTCTGAGAACAATGACTGGAGACAAGCGTGACTTGTTAGTTAAGCTGTGCAAATTGACAGCCTGTCTGGGCTAAACTGGTGCCAGGCCAATAGTTTGTGACTGCCCGCCGGGGCAAAAAATACAAATTGGAAGTGTCTCATAGGCTTGCCGTCAAAATTGAAGCTTTCTTGATTGTGGGATTTGCAGACATCCCACTCCTGTGCTGTAACATGTCCTCACACCAAATTTAAATGAGAAGTGCCAGTGGAGGTTGAACTGACACGTTTAGCAGTTCTCACAGGTATGTATTATGGGTTTCGCTGATAACATTTTTGTATCATTTTGTTTCTAAGTACTCCACACTCTAATAAATTACAGAAGACCAGGAAAAGCAAAAATATTTTTGCCTTATTTTGCTTTAATTTTAAGTTTCCTCTACTCATCCCTGGAGAGAGGATGGACTGCCACTTGACATGCTCTGTGCTTCTGGCTTAGTATCGCAGAGTTGTGCTTTTCCAGTGCTCTGCTGCAGAGTTACTTTTGGTCCCAGGTAGCCCTCCTTCCTATCTAAGCAAGAAGGCATTGTTAAGTGACTCTAAATTCACACACATACAGAATGTTAGGAAACTGCAATTCTGTTTCAGATATTGGCTATTAGCTCATTGCTGGCTCTGCTGGTTTTCGATAACGTCCACAGGAGTCAGTGGATGGTTCGCTACTTGGGCATATGCATGAACCTTTAGGATGGAAAGCAGATGAAGATCACGTGTATAGTGTTCACAGTATTGACTGCTTGTTCAGCACAGTTCTGTCTGCATTACAGATTTCTAATTTCTTAATTATTGCTGTAATGACCATATTAGCGCTATGGAATAATGTGGTCTTAGTATAGCTCATACATTTAGAGCTCTCTCATTCCCTCCGTTCCTAGGATAGATGTTTTTGGAGATCATTCTCAAATTAGGAGCAGAGATAGTGTAAACTAAAACTGCTTCCTCTAGTGAGAAGTCCTGTTTGCAATTCAGTTGAAATATCCTTTGCTAATTTAGATGGTATCACTGATGATTGTTTGATACAGTTTGCCAAAAAGTATTAAATATACATTAAATCATCATGTAAAAAGAGTTAATCATAGGTAATCATAAAAGTAGTAATATTTAATTTGATTGGATTAAAATTTTTCTTTCTTTCAGATTAACAAAGAAGACTTTTGGTCCAATTAGAAGTTTTTTTATTTGGAATAAAAGTGAAAATGTCTTTAATAAGTGAGAATTATGTGTGTGTATGTGTGTTTTTTTGTTTTTGTTTTTTTTCTTTTTTCTTTTCCTAATAACTACAGAGTGCATGTACATAATTATGAAACACTAATTACTTAAAGGTCACCAAGTTTCTATTTTTTTTTAATGTCCCATGGTTTCCTTTCCATAAAGCATAGTAATTAAATTCCCTATCAACCAAATTCATGTGGTGTCATTTCACTGCATTATTTTAAATGGAAATATGTTGAATTCTTGCTGTACTTCTTATTCTGTTATTTGCTATTTTTGCTGATTGACACATGTCTGGAAGAATCCTTAAGAAACAATATAATTAGTCCATTTGCATTGCCTGGAATTAGGTGACCTTTGGTTTTGACAGTAATTAGACTATTCCTGATGTAGATCTTACTTGCTGGTAGTCACTAACTAGGCAGGAAAGGAGTCCAAGTGACTCATTTAGTGAGCTACAAAAGCTTTTCAAATATCATTAAAATGAACAGGAAGTTATAATTAATAGAGTGGTATTTTATGGATGTGTCCCCCAGATAAAATGTGGCTAGAAGCAGTTATTTACCCAGTCAGAAAACCCTTAAAATAAACCAGCATTTGTCTTGGGCACAGCTCCTTTGTATCCTCTAATTCTACTATTCTACAGTGCTTCAGCATCTTAGAGCACGTGTATATTCTGAGTGATTTCTTCTCAGGAAATGTGTATGTAGGCGTACATACTTAGCCTAATTTTTACTGAAGGTGTTTACAACTGGCTCTCTAAGACTAGTAAAAAATTTATATAACCATGTAGATTATTTATATAATCCAAATTCACTAAGACACATCTCTCTCATAATGCTTTCATGTCATTAATTATTTTTGCATTAGAAGATATTGAAAGCCAACATGGAAAATTTTGGAGTAGTAAATTTTGCACTATTTACAAGGACTTAGGAAATTCATTGAAAACAAAAAATCATGTTTGATCATGTATGGATTATATGTTTCTGTATAAATGTATTCATGCAAAAATATAAATCTGGGTTGCCACTAAACCTAAGCAGAGGTTCATGCCTTTATTTCTAGCAGCTAATTCAGGCACCCAATCTCATAGGATGGATTAAATAGATTCCTGCTTCAGGATTCAGATAAGTTCAAGCAACATGGTAAAATGAATCAAAATACCAATGTACCCAGAGTAAATCACTCACCAGAAATGTTGTTTACACTGATGTCAGGACCATTTAGAACATTTACCAATAAGTAAACGATTCTGCTTTGCATGACTTAACTGGTTCAAGTGACTGGTATATCCATTTCATCCATTTTAGACAGATAAATTCACAAAATGGATTAATACATTTATAAAAGTAAGGATTGACTATTTAATCCATAAAATTTGCATAAAATTTTTTATTTTAAAATAAAAAACTGTTTTCCTCATTGTTAATAGAAAAAAATGAAATTTTAGTTATCACAGTTCACAGTTTAATCAATTAACTTACATCATGTGAATACATATTTAGAATATTATGGGCCTAGGGTTAGGCTTTGATTGATTCAACTATTTGACGAATTAAGTATATTTATCTGATCAAGTGGCAAGTGATAGGCATTTCCAAAGGCTGCTTCATCTCCCTCATTTTAGATTTATTTGTATACACTGTACGAATACACTGATACACTGTGTTTGGATAATTCCCTTTTTTTGGACAATGTGTATCTGTCCATTGAATTAGATTTAGACAGCTGAGATTGGATGCTTAATTTTCAATAACTACCTTGCACACTACCTTGTAAATTTACATCATTTAACAGTCAGTAGAAACACATGTGAAGACTTCATCTCCCAAAGTATACATTCAAAGTATAAGAATGAAAGAAACCTCTCTACAGTGTTTTTTGTCCTGATTATTTGATAAATTCCACCAAATATTAATCAATATCTATTCCACAATGCAACATAAAATCTGAATTCTTAGCTGATGACTCTCTTTGAATGACCACTGGCCACACTTGACTGAAAATAAATACCTTTGACAAGTAGTTATGGAAGCATGAAAACAAAATAAAACAAAAAATAAACAAACAGATGTTCTTTCATCTAACTAACCTGATAATACCTTTCAAGTTTATTTTAGGTACTTTAGGAACCTAAATAACTACAGTAACTAAGTTAATGAGTTGCCAAACAAGCCTGAGGATGTTTCACTTTTATAGTAGGAAATTACATACTTCACTTAGATACTTCTGCTTACAGAAATGAGGTATAGGTGGTAGATTTTCACAGAAACCCATTCAATGCCCTGTGGTTTTAATTTCTTCCTGAGTAGATTGCTGTGTATATGATTTATTTCAAATTTATTGTGTCTCTCAATGTGAGAGCTGCTAGGCCAAGATAAATGGTTAATTTTCTTAAAAGTAATATTTTTTTCAGAGTTTGTCAGACCAAACTCTTTTTAGTATATATTTCCATTTTGCCAGTGTCCTGTGGATCGATGGAAAACTGAAACAAACAATTGCCCCCATCTCCTTAACAATATCCAAAACTGTCATTTCAGTGTCAATAGTGTGAGGCAAATATACTGCTAGGATTTTGTATAATACCAAATCTTTGAGTGCATTTGCAGACTGTGGTCTAGCCATTGTCTACCTATCATTTCACATGCTTACAAAAGCATACAAATAAACACAAATAGATACATCAGCTCTGAAACAGAAGTATTTTGTTGTACAAATTTTTAGATACAATTTTTGTTTGAGGTTTTTAACCTCAGCCTAACCTAGCTAGCCTTAATTAGAGAAAAATTTTCTTTTAGGAGATGTGGAGAGGAACATAATAATTCTATCTACTACATGTATAGTTAAGAAAGATATGTAGTGTAATCTAGTATTTTGTTGCTGTTGCTGGGATGTTTTTAGGGAAAGTTTGTGTTGTCCATGAGCAATCTACTCATGTGAATTATGGATGTTGATTGATTCCACAATTGAATTACTGCTACACCTGTTCAAGCCTATTAAGAATACAGGTGCAGACTGTGTATTGGTAGAGCATGGAAAGTGTTTGCTTTTGATGTGCACAGTAGTTGCTATTTATGCAAGTTTAAGATTACCTGGAATCACTTGGTATACAGTTAAAGTTCAGTATTTTCAAATTCACAAAATATATTTTTCTTTGCATCTTCTTTAAGGCTGTATTTTCTCTCATTTCTTTTCCTAATCAACAATGTCCTAAAGTTTAACCCCCTTATTTATAAAATAGAAGGTGATATTGTCTCTAACGATAATTTATGCCAAGTTCTTCACATTAAATCTACTTGATGAAACTAAAAAATAGGCAATATCCACAGAGGATGATCCTTCTTTATGCTTGAGCATTACAGGAGGAATAGCTACGGAATATTATGTACATATAAGTCTTGGATGTACAACAAAGACATTTGTAGAAAATGTTTGCAAAATTGGGATTTTTATCTGCACGGGAGGTGGGGGAAAGGTGTCTTTAATAATATTTAATTATTTAATTTAAATAATAATTTAAATTTAATAATATTTAGAATTAACTTTTTTTCTTTATCTGCTTAAGAAAAACAATAATTAAATTTGTTTTAATAGCTCCTAGAATTTAACTTCAATGTTAAGGCAGTGGGAAATGTAAAAGAAAGACTCTCTGTTCTGCATTGAATTTTTTAGTACTCTAGAAATGCCGATACATGCATTTGTAAGAATATCTTTAGTCCAGAAGGATTTGTAAATTATAAACCTGTGAAATTAGGATTTTAGAAAAGAAATTAGCTGACCTTTAGCTACAAAGGTGTCTAAATCCTTTATTAAATTTGGTGCTGGCATTACAGGCTCCAAAACTATTGAGGAGAGGATTATGACTACTCAGGATTAGATGTTGAAGTGATTTTCCAGCATTATATGAAAAGTGTTGCAAACCCCTCACAAAACAAAACAAGCAGACTGTACAGCACCTCATATTATTCTCGGATTTTTTTTTTTTTTCATATATTGAATGTTAAGTAGTGGAATTTATTCAAGATAGAGCATGGATACATAGGAGCTCTTCAGTATTTTCAGGAGTGCATATTGTAATTGGGGAATTGCATATTATATCTTGTCATTTTTAGGAATCCATATTATCCATAGAGGGATGTGGAGCTGCTGGAGAGAGTCCAGCACAGGGCCACAAGGATGATCAGGGGCCTGGAACATCTGCCCTGTGAGAAAAGGCTGATGGAGCTGGGCCTGTTCAGCCTGGAGAAGAGAAAGCTGAGAGGGGACCTGATCAGTGTCTATAAATACCTCAAAGGAGGCGGGTCTGGACTAGATGACCTCTAGAGGTCCCTTCCAACCTTCTATGATTCTACATTGTAATTGTTTTATTGTAATAAGAACTTATATTTATTTATGTAATTTATAACAAGTAATTCCAAGTTGTTGGTTATCCTTTAATCTGTACTAGCTTTATTTACCGGAGGAAAAAAAAGGATAGGGATTTCATCTGCAAACACTTTTTCCTGTCCTCCTTTCTGCTTTCTCTTCCAAATAAGAAGACTTTGAATTTCTTTGGAAATTATTAAAACAAAGTGTCATCGACAGCCTAAGATGTTAAAATAGAAAGATGTCACTGACATTTTATCTATGCAAAAAAAGATTTCTTATCTCAAGATGCGGAGGAAAAAAATGACATATAAACAGTAAATAGAAACACAGTATAAAGGTGTCACTTCTCTTTTGCATTTTCAGTTCCTTTCTTCCTTAGCCTTATTCAAATTTATTGCTGATTTTTTTCAGGGCTGTAAAATCCTGGAGTGTAACACAACCTCACATAATGTTTCCCTCAACTTTTATAGCAGAGGTATGATTTACTGTTGTAATAAAACTCTGCTATCAAGTATTTTCTAAGTGCTTTTATCTTTTTTGTTTATGAATAAAATGTAAAATGAGATTCCCATCTGAAAATATAATTGAAGACAAAGTTACTTATTGTGTACTTCTTTGGGAAGCAAAGTAGATTTGGATGTGTTAGATCGACGTGTATGAAAGCATCTCACAACGTGCAACTCCTCTTTAATACCCAGGAGCCTCCAAAGTTAAGTATACTGATATGACTCACATGACTTTGACTCTCTCTCCCCAAAGGTTTGCAGTAACCATAACCGCTATGTCAGAAACCAGTATGTTTGATTTGTGTGTCAAATGTTTGGCTAATTATCACTGTTTTCATAATCTAGTTCAAATCTGATCCAGATACAGTATTTCTATATAAAGTTATTTCTATATAAACCAGTTACGTGTGCTTTTTTGGAGGGTTATTAACTATATTTCTAAGTGCTAGAATTTCTGAATTCTTTGCAAAGAAAAAGGTTATAAAACATTTTTATGCATACAAAATAGTTGGACATCTACAAAATAAATAGATTTTACACCTGCTCAGGCTTTTCCCTTCACTCATTTCTCATTAACTTTGTAATAATTTTTTCAGCAGCTTGTCAGGAAGATGAAAATAGAAGTGTAAAATTAGGAGAGAAAATAATAAAATAATGGCACAGCATATTTCCTCCAGATGTGATGCCTTCGAATGCCACATATTAGCAGCTTTCGCATCCATTAAACATGCTGCCCCCTGTGGCTTAAAAGGAAGTTTGGTTTATATTAAATTCATGAGTATTTTTTTTTTCCTTTTTTTTTTCCTCTCATTTGCCTATATGGTAGAGTTACCATTTAGCATTAAGGAGCAGAGTGTAGTCTAAAATGCGTGGCATCCAGAAACTGTCAGACGCACAGTGTGGACATAGGGAATGGAGCATGTTCCACATTCCATGTGCGGCGCTTTCTGCACAGAGCTAAGCCAGACAAGAACAGAGCATCCCGCTGCGCTGACTTTTGTGCTGGGCTCATGCTAGACTTACAAACTGCTTCACTGCTCGTTTCTCTTCTCAGATGAACAGTGGGAAAGGCACTTAGTATTTGCTACCAGTCCTTTCTTATGTTTGCTGGCTTGTCAGATTTATCTGAAAGAATTTTGAAGCAGTGGAAAAAAAGAGATGTTGAAGATGTTGCAAGAAGGGTGTCATTTATTAGGCATGTCTATTATTAGAGTTTTTTGAAAGCAGATTTTTTCTTTTTTTTTTTCCCTCCATGAAGAATCTCAAGCTTTTGAAATATGTCTTAATTCTGAATTGGAACTAAATCTGAACCCTTCATATGAAGGGATTAAATAATCATTTTAGATTAATCATTTTTATTTAGATGCTATTTTATTCTGTGGTGCATAGAATAATATAAATAGAAAATAGAATAGGATGACATGTCATGGCTACATGTGATAGTGTGGTGTTGGATTTGCTACCCTAGTAGATCCCTTTCAATTCTATGAATATTAATTTCAGAAGAGAGAATTAAAGACAGTTGACATAGCTTTTTCTTCTTTGAAATAAAATTTCAGCAAAATTACAACACTGTAAGCTTTTTCACTTAGAGGGTTTTTTTTCAGCAGCAAAGGCTTCCAATGTTTACTTTTTTCTCAAAATACTCTATGTTTAGTATACCATTTAAAAGTAACTTGCAGACATAATTACACAACCGTATTATAAGTATGTAAAATAGCACTTTCATTTTTTGCCAGCTTTATTCATCAGCATTAATTACTAGAATGTGAAGCTGTATTGCTGAATTTGAATTGTTATAACTGCACTTCTATAACAATCCTCTTCTATACAGTTTTAATTTTGATTGAATGAATGGACCATCTCATTTATAGTGGCAGTTATTGGTGAATTGTGACATTATCAGAGAAAAAAAAGGCAAATTGCAGAACTTAAAAGACTGCAATTTCCACTTCATTGCCCAGTGGAAGCTAGAAGTGGATTTGAATTTAGAAAACAGAGTAGCAAACAGCAATACTAGACTAAAGGACTGTGCTGCTCAGAATTTTTCCTAAGTAAACATTACTTAAAGAAAGGCAGGATAACCTTACATGTAATTAATGTCTCTCCTGCAAACAGTATAAAATAGTAATAAGCTTTTTGAGAGGAAATTTTAATTACATCTATTTCATGAATGTGAATATGAGGCAAATAAAGGGAGAGAGATTTGATTGAAGTCTGTAGCTGGGACACTGGCAGAGTAGGGGTATGAAATTTGTGTTTCACAAGTCTTTACCACTTGTGCCAAATGCCTTCATAGCACCAGTCAAGGTGTGTATAAATCACTTTTCTCACTTAATCAGCTGCCTGCTATTGCCGAGGAATTTGGATCAGCGGCATCTGTTTTTTTTCATTTTCTCTCTGCCTTTGACACAAACCTTAGTCTTCTGAGGGCTGAAGTGCTAACTAAAGTCTTTGGGCTTAATTTAGTAGTGTGTGGATGAAGCTTAATGGTTTATGATATATGGGAGGTCAGAGCAGATGATCTAACAGCCCCTCCTCACCTTAAACCATATGAAACTCTGTAGACTCCTGAAATACAATAAAGCTGGAACCAATGCCACAGATCACAGTGATAAATGCTGAACTGAACCTTATGCTTGGCTGCAGTCTGAGGAGAAGATGGACTTTGAGCATCCCGGTGCTATGAACAGACTTGGTCTGCAGCTCTACGCCAGAGGAGAGCAGTGGCCAAGGAATAGGAAGGAGCTTAGTATTATGGCCAGCATGTTCTCTGTAAAAGAAAACTGTTCAAATGTGAATGTGTACTTGACAGAAATATGTAAGCCAGAGACTTTTTTTATTCTCTAGGATGAACTGTTATGAATGGGGCATTTTAAACATAGCCATGCCATAAGACTTTAATTCCCTTTCCTGATACTTTGTTTAGCTTAGTTTAGCTACATACACTATGAACAGGTTGGATCCTTTTTGGGGGGTTTATTGCTGAGCCTCAAGGAGAGGACTAAATCCTTCAGCATCTCAGGGTTGAGCTATTTCTGGAATATAAATGAGTTTCTGCAGCCGTCTGAACTTGTTTGCATAGTGTCCTGCGCCGTGTAGGTGCCAGTGGAAAGTGCTGCCCTGTGCAGTGAGAAGGACTGCGTGTCCTTGATGACAGCTTGAACAGTAAGTCTTGGTCACAGCAGGATGACACTGGAGGCTCCATTGAAGTCTGCAGAAAACTGACTGTGGAATAGAGACTAATTAGAAAATATTTCAGAGACGGGATAATTTTGCTTGCAGGGAGAATATCTTCTCTCTGAATACAGAAATTTCTGAATACATATCCCAGACAAGAAAATAGTTGCCGCTGCTGGATGCCTAGATGCAGGGTGCAGATAACGGAGAGCCAGACCTAGTTTTTAAGAGGCATCAGCATTGCATTTCACTCCAGATGCTGTCATTCGTGTCCCCACAGCCTCCCCTTCACTGAGGAGTATGACTGCTCTTGCTATCGCTTTGAAGATTTACTCAGTGGGCAGGCAGTGTGATGGGGGACACCCTGCACTGCTAGCCCTGCCGCCCTTATGCAGCATGAATAGGACTTGCATTTAGGGATAATTTTTTTTTGGATAAGCTTAATCTTTTTCCTCTCTTTTTTAACTCAAATTCATATATACTAGCTTTAAAACAGGTAGGGGTAATGCTCTTATCTGATCTTTGCAATAGTATTATGAATTGATACGAATAGAACAGGACAGATTTTATTAAGTATAAGGAAAAGATGTTGTTGTCATCAAGGAAATTCAAAGATGAATGTGGCTTATAGTTGTGCAGATATAGCTACGAAATGCATTTTTTTCAATCTGTTATGCAGAAAGATTCTTTAAGATTTAGATTTTTTTTAAACTGACAGTAATAAAAATAAGAAGTGAAAAATAACAAATAACTAGAAAATTCATTTTTTACTGTTTTTTTTTTCTTCCTAGAGCTTGCTTCATACATGCAAACCCAAATTCTAAATGCACAGAATACTTCAGATAGAAACTATGACATACTTAATAATTACATCTTTAAAAGGAATGTTGTTCTAACCAAACTAAAGACATTTGAGGAAAAAATCCAAGCCACGTTTCTCTAATCAAAGACAGATTAATATCTTTGAGGAATATAAAGTTTTCCCTGAACACTCGTATTGACTGTGAGAATGTAAACCTCTTGGCCCTGAAATAAACTACAAATATGGAAGTGATTGAATGGGATGGATACTTTACTGACAAAACTGGAATTCTGCCAATGTTTCAACAAC
>JAWLRI010000108.1:52884-88028 GCA_034781795.1 Crypturellus tataupa | reverse complement strand
CACTGACATAAACTTGCTTTATAAAATATAGTTATTCATCCTGATCCGAGTTTGTGACTAGATGGATCTTTAGACTATGTTACTGGTAAAATGTGGGGAATGCACAAATATCTTACTACACAAATAAAAAGTGACCTGTAAATCCTGACTCGGACCATTACAGCCTGCTTCTTTTTAGTGTGAGTGTAGTTGAAGGTCTGTGCAGTCTGTGATCTCATTGCAACACTTCAGGTTTGTGGGTTTCTCTCTCTGCTGAAATCTGGTGCTAATGCACTTTCACACTATGTTACAAATGGATAATTAACATTGAAATAGAACAGGATAGTATGACAGTAAAAAAATCTCTTCATATAATTACATTGGACTGTTACAAATATTTTATTAAAAGAATGGCATTGCTATGATATTTTTTGGAGCAAATCAGTGTTATTCTTATTTGTCACTGTTCTCCTCCACACCTGTCCTCCCCCCCAAAAAAATCTAGAATAGAACATTAAAAACAAACTACAGAAGACAAAACTCCATTTTTGAATTATAGGTTAAGACCAAAGAGAATGTTGATTTTATTTTATAAGGGCACCAGAGTAAAGGCAGAGAAAGCTTATCCTTCTCCAGGTAGAAAATGAATGTCATTGAAGGTCACAATAAAGCTCTTTTTGCTTCTTAGCTTTACTGAATTTTAAACATGACCTAGTATGTTTTAGGGTCTCCCTAGGAATGTCATGGAAAGGGAGACAGAGCCCTCTCTAATAAAATCCTGTCAGTGCAGTGTTAGCCCTGCGAGTGAATTTGCAGGACTTAGTCAAGCACGCCGCCTTTTAGGTTTTAGACAGGATGATCAGCTTTAAGCTCTTGTGCTTATGAGAGGTTTTTCTCTGTCTTTGTATTTAGCAGCCATCAGGCTATAAAATCATTTCGCAGAGAGGCAGTTGGGTTTCACTTTCTAAGTCAGCGTCAGTGTGCCTTCACTGCAGAGGTTTTGGGAGGTGTGTGACTTCTGTAGCCAATCCTGCTTTAAGACTGTAAGATTTAAATCTCACTGAGGCATTTTTATAAATGTAATTAGGTTACGATACAGAGCTCAGTACTTTCCTAAAGAAATCTCTCTAACTTCCCCATAAACATGATTTTATTTTTACTATTAGTCTTTCACCATTTTCTCTCCAGGTAGCGTATTAAAGGACTCTTCTGATTTAGCTGACTATAAACAAACAGTTAAGCTATTGTGAAAAGATACTAGTTTCTAATTACAGAGACAGAGTCTGAATCACAAAGTATAACTTCTTTTTATATGCCGAAACTTGTAGTTCGCAGAAACATGCATAAGTTGGCAATCGCTGGCTATGGATGCAATTTAGTTTTAAATTTCATCTGGGTTAACACACGGAGGTACCTGAACACTTAGAGATGATGATGAACTTGGGCACAAAGATCTTAGCCTTAACTCAAAGGAACTGAATGATAAACTTAATTAGATTTGTTTCTGAGTATGATGCTGAGAGTAATGACCTGGTGCTGATAACAGAAGGCAACCTTCTTTCTGTATCCACTAGGTTGTATTCCTTCAACACCTCCTGTATTATTGATGAAGGGGTGAAGGGGGCACAGCTATGGACTTTGACAGGGAACAGATGAAGTCGTTCTGGAGTTGTCCTATTTTTTCCTTGATGGGGTGAGACACTGGATAGCAGAGAACAATTGCTCACACTCCATGAAGGTCCCCCTGTACATATATCTCTTTAATTGACTTTCCTGATTAATAGTTGCGTAAATATAGTGAGTTGATAAGACAGGTGGTAAGTCTGCCAGATGGATTCTGCATGCTATCTCTCTTTAAAGAACCAAGAGATGATTTTAATTTGCCTGTCTCGTATCTCGCTGTAACTGGGTTTTGAATGAGGTCATCCTAATTATGAGTCATTTCACAGCTGAGTGAGTTTATGCTGGTATTAGTAAGAGAGATACTAGTTCCCTTTAGTCACATCTGTATCAGTTACTGCCAGCAAGGGTCCTTTCAGTCCTTTCATTCTTCCACCCCAGTAGTTAAGGCCCTTCTTCCTCACTATTGTTTGTTGCAGTCCAGTAAACGTCGGAAGGAAACAGCCTAAACTCGCTGCACGGAAGGGAGGGGGCAGAGGGTAGAGTGGGAGCTATCTGTGTGCTATTTGGTCCTCATCCGCATGCCAGGCACATAGTCTTCTAAATGCCGGATGTCAGAAATATAATGTCAGTGGGTTGATACCTTCATTACCCCAGTCTATAAAGGATTCAGGGAAAATAACCTTGCTGCCTGGTGTCTTATTAGAAGTTTGTGAAAGCTGGGCGTACTTTTACAGCTTACAATAAAGTAAAATTGCATTTACTGGTGGGTAAAATTGTTGTGAACTAATTTCACCAGTTCATTTCAGACCTTTTCATTTAAACTGACAGAAGCAAATTATGGTTCTATAGCTCGTTCATCCATGATTTCACACTCTTGCACCCTATGAAACAAGAGGCAAATCTCAAGGGGTTTCTCTATGGTAAAACAGTTTTAATTAGTAAATAATTCTGAAACTTCACATTGAAAACAAATCCTTACTAAGCAAGCCATATTGTCACTTCCAATCAGAGCACTTTCAGATTTCTCAATGACTGTGTGCATAGGTTCACTTTTCAAAGCAGTTTTGTCTCTGAAGAAAAGAGAGTCAGCCTTGAACACTGTTGTTTTTTGCCAATTGGACTAGCATACAAATTAAGGCAGCTATGTCTTTGTGGAAGCATTTCAGTCTGTAATCCATGAGTCCTATAAATAGAAACTAAACAGTGCATGTTGAAAAAATGTGATAGAATGTCAAACTAATATGCATTTGCTTTAACAGAATTATAGTCAAAAATGCTGTTTTCTGGTGATGGTTGTGGCAGGCAGAATGAAAAACAGAAACCTAAGTATATATTGTAATGTCAGTTTGTTTTAATTCATAAAGAAGAGAAGCAATTAAAACTCCTGGGCTAGGATAAGAGGATATATATATAAAACAAACATGAGAAAAGCTGAACCACATTTCAAAAAGGTGAAAAAAGGGGTTGGCAAATATGGTTGTGAGTTGTATAGAAAGTTGTATAGAAAGTATAATTTTGTCCAATTGCTTTCATCTTCTTCCTTCTGTGAAGAGCATATCTCATACTTTTTGTATGGATACCTTGTCAAGACATCCTCTTTCCCTGCCTCTTTCCAAGCTGCAGTGCTGTATCCACGAAGAAGAATTTTTAATCATCATGTTAAAGCATCAGATTCTGGCATCCAGAAACCAGAGTTAATGTTGTGACTGGAAATTCAACCCCTTCTCTGCTGTGTGTAGGAATTACAGTACAGTCTTTAATTACCTAATCAAGTATCAATCATTATTTCCAAAGAATCCATATCCTATGTACTGCATGAAATAGCCAGTTAAAGTTAATGACTTAACTTCCATACTTGCTTTCCTCCTCCTTGCTCACTCTGTGTTGCTGTTATTTGTTGCTGCATTCATATCCTATTCTGAAGACAGAGCTGTTTGCTAGTTTTCTTGTTGAATTTGCCATGACACTTATCACGGTTGTATCTGAATGTTTTGCAAATATTAAAAAATTTATTCAGTGCAGAATTAAAAGTATATTAGCATCCTTTGTAGATTTAGAGAGGCAAAACATAAGTCCCTGTTGCAACTTCCAGATCCTAAATAAACCATTCACAAAATAAAGAACAAAGACTAAAGGTGAAATGACTTCAGTGACATTTTATCTTACTTTATAGAAAGCAGACATTTTTAATAGTCAATGGAATATAACAGTCACTGTTAGGAAGTGGTTCATTCCATTTTAAGATTGTTGCCTTAAATGTGTCATTCTTGGAAGATGCCCATTTCTCTCCACTGACCTGAAAAGTAACCTACTTCTTTTCACCCTAATTGGTCACTTATAGAAAGTGCAATGACTGCCCTAGTATCACATGCACATTTTGTGTGGTCAAACAAGGCATAGAATCTAATTCAGAGTAGTATTCATCCATCCATCTTTGCTAAGTGATATTTTTTAAAAAAATCTTTATCCTTTAACACTTAGATTTGTGATAACTGATCCATTTCTGCTCACAATAAAACTATTCACTGCAGAATCTCGATTCATCCCCAGAAGAGGATTGCCCTATTACACTGAAGTTTCTCTTCCCAGTGAATTATGCTTTGTCTCATCCAGTTTCTAGTCCTAACTGGCTAGGCCAGCTAGAGATGTTTCTCCCCTTTTCTTGTTAAATCTACTTCCTTTCATCACTTACCTCTTTTCCTACATATTTTTTAATTCTCATCTCTTCACTGGTTGTTAATTCTCATATCATTGTCAAGCTATCCTTATTTTATTCTTGGCTTGTCATCTAATCGTAATCTTATCCACTATTTTTATGTTTGCCTTTCATTTCATCCTCCTTTCTATCCATAAGTTTCAACCGACTTCCATGGCCCCTATTTTATTCTTTTTACAGTTTCATTCATCAATCTTGGCTTTTCTTATTTTGACATTCAACATTGCCACACAGGCACTTTATACTCCTTGCATCCTCCTACAGAGGTCCTCGTGTCCCCATTGCAGTCAAATGAGTACGTTTTCCATCTTCCCTCAAAGGCCAAAACAAAATATTCTTTCTCCATAAATGATTGTATCCTAGAACTATGTAACGCATTAAAGGAGACATTCAGATTTTTAATTCTTCTGGGGTCTTACTGTCTAAAGGATAGAAGCCAGGGAAAATAAATGAATAACAGCATATGGGCTCAAAAAAAAAGACCAGTTTGCTAATGCATCTTCCCTGAATCACATGTGCTATGTTTTACAAGAAAGAAGCAGTCCTATAGTGTTTACTTTCCACAGTCTTCCACAGTCTAAACTGCTGCAGAGTAAAATTAACCTCCTTCTCGTCAGTCTCCTACTGCTCAGAGAGTTTTGAACAGCATCAGGAAAATATGACAAAAGGTTGTTGTCAGTTGCAACTCTGCTGCAGCCTGTCAAATCTTTGAGTTACAACAGCGGCGCTCCAGCTTCCTGTCTGCTGGTTTAGGAAGAGAGCACTATAGTAGTTTCATTCAGTTTAGAGACTTTCTTTTCATATTTCTTTCTTTTTTTTAAAAAAAGCTTAGATTCTGCAGAAGCTGGTAAGGGCCTGGAAGGAGTAAATATATTCACTAATAACTCAAAGCAAATTGCTGGATTTGGCATTAATTTGATTCATGCATATAAGTGGACTAAAATTGAGTATTACATTGCATTTTGATATCCTGATGTTTCTTTATGATGAATATCTTACAGAGTGTAATGAAATTAACCCAAGTACTAGAAACATCACAAGAAAGTGATCCTGCTGAGTGTTCAGCTGAATGAACTTAGATAGGCAAATGGGCTCTTTTATCATTGAAGTGTGTCTCTGAGGAATTATGTAGGTGAGCATTGCTGCGAGGAAGCTGAAGTATTAGCCACTTGCAGAACACAGTTCTTATGTACAAGAGTTTTAAAATATTTTTCTGCCTATAGAGTGATGGGTTACACTGTTGACATCACTTAAATACTTGCATACAATGATACTTCATGTGAGTATCCATGGAGTCATCATCTTGAAATTCTCTGTTGCCGATTACTTTCTTGTGGTTCCTAAACAAGGTAAGTGAACTATAATCCTTACCATGGCGGGCTTCACTAACGTATTACAGTTTCTGTAGAATCCTCTTAATGCATCAGTGTGCACTACATGTAGACACTCTTCAAAAACATCAGCTATCTCACTAGCCTCTCACACCTATCCTTTACTTTTAAGCATCTTGGAAAAAAGCTGTTGTGCTTGAAATGCTTTTTCTGAGTCCTTTAAAGACAACAATTGCAAAGAAATCAGACTGTCTCTTTCTCCTTGGCCCGGAAAGACCTGAATATTCTACCTGTCTGCAACAGCCAACTCCTCTGGAGTTTGAAGAATCACTTCAAAGCTTGATTGTCGGTATCCCAACCCCTGTTAAACTCTGGACAATGTATGGGGAATTGGTTTCAGAGCAATATTTAGACTCTAAAGGAGCATATCTGTTTAATCTGGCAAAAGCCATCTCAGTACTATTATTAAGCCACTGAGGGAATTTTCAAATGCCGATTTCTTTGTTCTTCCTCCTTCTGGCATCTATCCTGAGTGTCTCTCAGATCAGAGAGATGTGAAAGTCCCTTATGATTAAGGGACTTTTTTGTGAGAGCATGTGGGTGGCCCTGTGCCAGACCACTGTCTTTCATTTCTGTAAAACCCTTCACCTGCAGATGACAGGCAGTAGATTGATTGAATAATAGCTGTTAGAAAGAAGGTGAAGGGTAGAAATTTGTCTTTGGAGTTTCAGCAGATGCACAAATAAGTAACTTTTTTTTTTCCTATTTGTACCAAGGTGGGATTGTGGCCATTGAGTTACTATTGCTTCCTGTACTTGATGTTATTTTGGCCCCTCATTTGAAGAGGGGACAATTTTTATGCATTTCAGATCACCTGCCTTAGTTGAAAAGTATCCTTTCTGTTTTGCTCTACTGGTGACTACAGTGCTTACACTGCTGTTCTCATGATTGTGAACAATTTTGCAAATAGATGATGCTATTTATTAAAGCTAATAGGACACTGGTTAGAACTTTTGATAACCTGGTACTTGCTTTACTCAGTGAACTCTAAAATAGTTTAAAATTGACACTTTAGGGTCAAAATATTTCAAAGTGAGCATGTGTGAGCAGTGATGCTCAGATCCAGTAAATTCATAAAGCTTGTACTTAGTAAGATCTGCTCCTTCAAAAATGGAAAACTGAAGGTTTAGAACAATATTTAGGTAGGTAGCTATTATTTTCCATAAAGCATGTTAAGATGGCTGTAAGCCAGCCTGTGAACAAGAAAAATTGGAAAGAATGCTAGAAAACACAGATTCCTTGTCAAAAATTGTTTTTTTCGCATCAGAAATGGTGAAGTATGGAAGCTAAGCAGTTTTTTTTTTTGTTGTTTTTAACCAACGTGTGTCTAAAGGATAAGAAATGCATTTCTAGTCTTTATGGGAAGCATCTTGCTAGGTAGAATAATTACAACTTTGCAATTCTCACTTTTTTTGGAGGTACCTTGGGTATCAGCTCAATCCAGTTTCTTCTATAAATAACCAATTTATTCAAAGATGTCTTTCAAGCGAACCTTCCTAACATTTTGCTTTAACTTCCCTAGATGGATAATGGTTACTGGTTCATAACTGAAATTCCTTTGTGGTTTGCATTATACAGGGCCAGAAGGTTGTTAGCAATACATTTTTCTGTTCTTAATTTAAATGTTTTGGAAAGTTTGGTCAAGATCCTAATATAGAGCTACTATATAAAATTATAAAGATCCCACTTTTTTTTGGAATTTCAGTTGTGGCCAAATCATTTAAGTTAATTACATAGATGAGCTACTTAAAAATAACAAGACAGAAAATAGTATATTAAGCCATGAAAATAGTATGCAGGTATATGAATGGATTTTTTTTTTTCTTGAGAGCAATCCTTTAAAGTCTACCATTGTGCTTTTGTGTATGAACCAAGGAAAGGTATTTCTCAGATGTGAGTGCTCATTTGAAAAGTTCTTTCTTTTCATTTAAATGATATTCTTGCAAGTGGATATTCTGGCTGAGTTCTTCTTTGATATAATTATGAATCTATAGCTGTGTGTATTAGTAGCCATAGTCATCACTATGGCTGTTCACTAAGGTCATTCTTACTGGCAAATATTTATCTAGAGAGAGCTTTTGTGGTTTTTATTTTTCTGTTGATATTTCTTAATTATTTTGGTCAAAAAATCTCCATACCTTCATTTGCCTCAGTTAATTTCATTCAGTTACAGTCAGACTCCAAGTCTTTAAAAGGAGTTGTCTATTAGTATTTTTTTCTTTTACCCTCTAGACTCTTTCAGTGCTTTTTCCAAAGTGTCTGCTTTTTTGGCACACCTGCTTTTGCTCCCTAGATTGTGTTAGTTCTTCTCTCAGAATCAATCGTGAGCAGCTTGCAACCAAATGCCTGATTAAAAAGTTAGCAGACCTTGAGTGCAATTACTTCAGCTCTATGGCATTCACGCACTAAACCCAGTGTTAATTGTTTCCCATTTTTGTAACGATCCTTATAAGAGGATAAAAACAGAAGAAATCATTTCTTGAAGTTAAAACAGCAGAAAATAAAGACATTCGCTCTGATTAATCATCTCAATATGAAATCAAACACAATCACAAATAAATATACATGTTCTTTGTGCTAGATGCCAAAAAAAAAAAATGTCCTTTGTACTGTTTGAAGAAGTTATTCTGGAAGCTGGCACAACACACAAATTTGTCATGTTTGAGTTTAGGCAGAAAATAAAATTGAATAAAGTAAGGAATTTTTTTTGCAAGTTAGGGGGTATTCACACCATTATTCATTACTTATATAAGCAATATTTGGCTATTTGCCTGAATAATGTCCATATCATGTAGTATGTTTCAATGTGCATAATTTTCCATAAATTAATAGTTAAATGATTGTGATTGGACTACTAGTGTATGTCAACTCCCTTCAGTACAAAAAATATTTTTTCTTTGAGAAATCTGAGTTTAAAAAATCTTTGTAAGTGTCAATAAAGATAATCTGAAAACTCAGTAAAATGAGTAATCTCTGCATGCACAGAAAATATTTTGACATAATGTTTGAATTTCATAATCTAATGACTTTCTCTTTTTTTGTTTGTTTGATTGTTTTTTTTCTGATTGTTGGGAAACTTGCATTTAGCTCTTTCCAAAGCCATGTAATGGAAGTGCTTATGAAGAACGTTCTGTTCACACCAGTGCTTAATGTCTTCTCCCAAAGATGTCTTAGCTGACTTCAGATAGAGAACTACTGGATATTACAAGGAAATATGGGAGTAAGGGAGAATGGATATTTGTGATTTTTGCTTGTTCGTTTTTTTTTTTTAAATATCAAAGTGATAGAGGAAAACATTAAAGTTAAATTAAGCATATTAAAAGTGGAAACAGAGGATTAAAGAGAAGATTAGCAGAAATAAATTGTCGAAAGAAGTAATGGAAGAACTGAATGCATTTTTATGAGAGGCCAAATATCCTGAGAAACAATTAGAAAGTATAATGATTTAAATCCATCAAGCAGGACACATAGCTAACCATGGTAATCATATGAAACTGTTACTGCTACCTTTGTTATTTCCCCATGGTTCTCTTGTTGTCTTTACTTCATTCAGTCTCAAGTCATATTGTAAGTTTCATGAGGGAAGAGCATTCTTCCTTGTGTTATCTGAGTATTAGCTCTCACAGTGCTACTCTCCTATTCCTCCCTGCTCCCAACCCAGTAGTGAGACACTGGCATTTTGCAATTAAAGAAATGGAAATGATAAATCTATTTCTTGTTCCTTAAAATTTAAAGTAATAAAATATTTCCACCTCAAATAGCATTTGCTATATGAGCTTCCCCCACCTCCCCCCGGCAAAGAGCATGTTTGCTTTGCCTAGCTGAGAAGGGCACTGATCCTTCCTATTTATCAATAAACAAAACAAAATTTTGTGAATGTTTCACATCACCAGCAGCTGAGGGCACTGTCAAATATTGGGAGATGCTGAGTATCTGGAAGCATCGGACTCCAGGTATCTGATTCTGAGTCTAATGGGAAACTTTCTATTGATTTGTGAAATCTCTCCCTGAGCTGTTTTTCTCACTCCATGTCCTGTATTTTAACCACATGATCACCCTCCATCCCCTGGGTGGGAGCCACTACTTATATCCTCTCATGTGTTAGCTTCTCTGTCATTTTCTGTTTAGCTTAGAAACTCAGTGTCATTAATTCTTTAAAATGCTGCTTGTCTGACCTGGCCCCTGATTTTAATTGTTAAGATTCAGGCTAGCATTCCAGATGGTGCCCTCTACCAGGGCTGCACAGACTGGACCTGCTTGGCGTTTTGACATTCCTAAGGAAAGGACCAGCTGTTAGCCATTGTGCTCTTTACCAAAGAGCGTTTGAGATGATACTAGTGGGCAAAGTCCTGAAGGATATTGGACCTTATAGCCCTGGTGAATATCTGTATGCAGTGTTGTTGAATAAGCAGTTTCTCTTCTGCCTTATCTTCTAAAAAAAAAAAAAGGAAAACAAAATAAGAATCAAGAAATTAGAGCACATCTGTCCTGCTTTCCCTTCCATCTGTCAACACAGGGCATGTATATTATCTTTTTTTTTTCCTGGTATGGGAAACATTTGGCTTCTCATTATGAAGTTAACTATGAACAATTTGATGCTAAATTATTCGTTATTTTTACTATTAACATAGCTTTTCAGAATACATTATGCAGAGAGTTCCTAGTTACAGTTTTAGAGAATTTGAACTGTGACTTTTCCTATGACATAACTATAAATAACCATGTGTCTTTCTAGGAGCAAAGCCTGCACGCTCAAGTCTTTTTCAAAGTATAAGCAATGTATTTCTCTGGTCTGTTTTATGTTTTACTCCATTGTTTGCATTAGATACACAATAAATTTCTTTAATCATCAGATAGTATAGCTTTCAATAAAGCAAATAGCAATAAACATAATCTATGATTATTCTCATATTCCCATGGAAAATGTAGATTTTCAATAATAACTGTTTCAAATATGGTCTTAAATTCTTTTTCCCAGTTCAGTGGAAATATTTCTCTTCCAAAGTAATGTTTGATACCAAAAGGACTGATATAACTAGCCTGCTTACTCTTTTTCTCTCCTCCTTTGTTAGTGTTCCTCCATGGAATAAAATGAGTGCTGTTTTGTGGAGCAGGGTTTTTATAGTCATTCCAAAACACGTATATCTGAGGACTGGACATAAAAATGGTGCATATTTGATGCTTGATGCATTTGGAACCGTTCTATCTCTGTATAATGGAGATCTTAATGGAACAATTAATGGAACAATTTCACAGAAGAATTATTACTACTTGCTAAAAAAAATCTGAAAGAAACTAACACTTCAAGGCAAAAAAAGAAGATGATAGTATCTTCAATAACATAAATTAGATCAGAAAAAATAGTGAAATCAAAAGTATTAAGAGAGCTGACCTCTGACCAAGAAAAACTTGATTTTTATTGGCTTTGGTGGTAGTGGACATGTTGATAGACCCATCTTAATCACAATAAAATTAGCAAGATTCTTCTCCTGTGAATTAAGTTTTTAGTCTTCCATTTATATTCTAAAAATTAAATTCAGTTTTGCATGGACAATTGTGAGCCAATATATTTTCTGTTGCAGCCTCGACAATGTTTGGTTGCTCTTTTCACTTTTCACCTTTGCTTTTCTTCTTTTTATTTATTATGTTTATTTTATTATAATGGTAAATTACTAATGACATCCTCTTCCTGTGTGTGTTCTATCTCTTAAAAAAGAAGTTTCTGTTTTCAGGTTTTTCTCTGAAGTAGTTTCATCAGTCTCCACCTTACCTGCAGTTTCTGTGGAAAATCTCTCAGATTTTCATGTCATTGATCTTCCCACATCAAAGATCAAATCAGAAGTTTCAGCTTCATTCTTTATGTGTCTCGTCAACTTGAGAAGACCAAGATAAGATGACTTCTACAGGCACTAAGATTTGTGATGTATTTTATAGTCTGATAATACTTGAAATCCCAAAGTATCATCATTTATTTTCTTCCATCATGGTAGTGGTAGTCTTCCATGTCATGGTAGTACATATCAGAAATGATCCCGATCTCCTCATTGTGAGAGAAAGTGGTATCAAAACAATATTGCCAACTCAGTTCAATTTCTCTACAAACATGTATAATTCACTTGTATTTTAACTCAGAAATGTGTTTTTATCTCCTAGGTGGATAGCTAGTAATATAGTATAGATGATAAAATGTGACTAATAGAAATAGAATTTTTTTTGATTAAATGACCTCCTAGAATCTTTGCAGTATTATATATATACCTAGCATACCTTTGCAGCGTTCATAAAAAGTGGCATTTCATTCCTTTATGCCAGTGTGTGTTTGAAGTCCTCTATTGTTTGCAACTCTTTATTGTTTTTAGTGAAATCAATATTGTTGCATAAATTGTGAAACATAAATTTTGTGCTTGTCAGCCTGTCAAAAAAAAAAAGCTGGCATTTGTAAAATACATATAAATTACCCTCAAAATGTTAGTAAATGGACTCAAAAGTCAACAGTGTTTGGCTGTATCAGTGTGTATAGGAGTGGTTTTCTGTTGTAGGTGAAAAGTGCACAAGTGAGACCATCAACTTTAAACTTCAGGATCAAAAGTGGTGGCATCCAATAAATTCTGTGAAATGAGGAACTTGCTAGTATGTAAATTAGACAAAACACACCAGTCACTAAATGAATTGTGGTGGAACTGAAATTCCAGTATCCCACCTCCATCATTTTTATGTGCACGTAATGTTGGAGGAGTTACAGTTAGGCCAAGATCATATGAAGGTCTGCATTCTCAACTGAGTGACTTAGTGAATAAATTCCTAATGGAAGCTAAGCAGAAGTCAGTTGACGTAAGTTCAAAGCCTCCCGCAAAGTCATTCTTTGAGACAAGAGAAAGAGAGAGAGAAGTTCACCGGTGTGACTTTGGTTTATCAGCACTAAGCTCAGCTGGCACAAATTAGGTTAGATCATCAGCACCAGAATATGAACACTGGCTGTCAAACTCATCTTTCAGCCTATTCCAGGGGGAGTTGTGGCTCTGGCACCGTGTTCTAAAACTATCAAGATAGTCAGAGTTCTTGTTTTCTCTATAGCTCTTAATATGTCAAGAGCATGCCATATGTCATTTGTGGAAAATATTAAAAATTGGCCGAAGTCTAGTAACAATAGTGATTCTTGTCAGCTCTCATTTTATTTCTACTTGAGGCCAGCAGAGAATACATTTCTAATAAGTTTCTCTCACAATAAGATACTGTTGCTGCTACTGCAAGGGTATCTGCTGTTTTGATAGAACAGTGGTATTCCTGTCTTCTCTCTACAGGTGATTTCTATCCAGAAAGGCCCTAGATTTTCCTCCTTCTTTTTGCAGCTTGTTTGATCCTAAATGAGGTTTTAGCAGCCTTACTGGCTAAGCAGCTGAATCACGTTCCACTTCTGTGCGGAAACAGCTTAACAAAGTTACTCTTCATTTTGTGTCTTTTATTTTATAGTATAATTTAATTTGCTGAAGCATATTGTATAAGTTGCTAGAAAATTCTGCAAGGAGGCAACTTAACAAAGTTACTCTTTATTTTGTAGCTTTTATTTTGTACTGTAACTTCATGTAGCAGAGATTTGCCTTTTGTACTGAATAGTCAGCATGACACTAGAACGAAAGATCCTCTGTCAAAACAAAAAGACCCAATCACTGAAAGACTGAATGTAGTCAGTATGTTGTAGTGCATATTGTTCTCTGAAGAATCTTAAGGGGAAATATGTGGATTTCTTTTTTTCAGTTTCTTTACCTTGTTTTTACATATACAAAAGGAAAATGTCAAAGGTTTTCAGTTCAGTTTAAAAATAGAGAAAGTGTTTTTCCTGTCCAAGTAATGAAATGCATGTCTTCAGTGCAAAAATACTTTATTGTCTCCTTTTTTTTTTCGTTTCCTTTTTTTTTTTTTTTTTTTTTCCTATCTGGAAAAAAATAGGTTAAATGGCAAATAATAGAGATCAGGTCATTCACGCTTTTGATACATGCCTTTTAAACAGCATAAACAAGCTATATGCATTTCAGTATAAGTAAACATAATGTTGTATTAAAACAATAAATGATATTCATATCCCTCATATGTAAGATTCCTTCCTGGAAAGCTATTACACTAAAAAAAAAAAAAAAAAAAGTATTTGGGGGCTATAGAAGCTGCCAGCTCAACACAAATTCCTAGTGTGACACAGTGGTGGTGAGAGGAATGTGGTCCAAAGAATATTGAATAGGAATCCAGAGGAGCAGAGAACCAGCTTGATTCTCCTGATGTGCCTGATGCTGCACAGAAGAGCCCTGAGAGCAGTCGGAGGAGCAGAAAAGATACCTGATTGTGAGATGCTGAAGGCGTCCGCTTTATGTTGTGAATGAGAGATGTTTGAAAATAACAAAAGCACAATCTGTTAATATGCTGAACTAGAGCAAGTAAACTGGAATCTTTTACCAAAACATTAATTTATTATTGATTGCAGTGATGGATAGTGGGAGAGCCTCACTGACAACTTTAAAATCAAATCAGAACATTTTCCTAATATTTAAATAACATTTAAATATTTCCTAATATTTAATTTTAAAAATATTGACCTTAAGGTAGGAATTAGTTCATAAAAGTCCAATGTCCTGTGTCATACAGAAGCTCAGACTGTTTGATCATAGAGGTCCAATTTGGGTTTAATATTTTTTGTTATGTCTTCCAGAATATTAGTATCACAATAAATATTCATTTATCCACATGATGTGCTAGCCCAATATATCTTTAATTTTACCTTTCTTTTACAGAGGAGGAACAGAGGCATACATGTTTGTCAGGGACTTGCAATCCATTTTATACTTGCCTGATCCCATAAGTATTCCAGCATCTTTAGCAAAACAATTTTTTGCCTAAAGGACTGACTCTTGTAGAAGTGTTCTCCTACCAGTACAAAACAGAACGGCTGCCTCCAGCTATAAGAGTCTTTTCTGTTACATGGCTATCTAATCCCTAAGTGAACATCAAGATTTCTAAATCCTTTTTCAGCTAAATGGTTGACTGGGAGCAAGAGCTTTTGGTTCAGAGGTAGAAGAAAATCCCTAGAAGAAAGATACTCTTTGCAAACATGAACATTTTCACTGTGCATGTCTGTGATTTTTAGAGAAATAATTATGGGTTAAAAAAAAACAAAAGCACTTCACTTTAATTGCCAAAAATACAGAATTTCAGCCTAAACAGGACAGTGTAAAAAATTACAATGTTTGTGATTTGCCACTGCACTTGCTATAAAAAAGTAAGTTGGATATAAAATGCATGAGGTGCCTTAAGATGACTTCTTAATCCAGTTTTCTGCAGTATCCTCTGCCAGTATGTATGGTACAAAATGACTCATGTTTAATTTCCTTTCACAAAGGAACTATATTCAAACACAATTTTGGTGATTGTGTTTTCTTTTGATTACACAGTTGTGGTAGTTGCCATTGTAAGTGTGCATTTTTACTGATAATAATTTCAGAGTAAAGTGCTATTTATATACATATGTACTGGGGTATATATTTGTGTGTATGTATTTTGTGGTATAAAATTGAATGTTATCAGAAAGCCTAAAAAGTCAAAGTTAGGTCATTATACAGAAAACCTAAATTTAGATATGAAAATTAGCTCCATTGACCTTCAAGAGAAGACACCGGAATTCTTTCATATAGGAGTTGTTATAGGTTTTTGATACCCATGATATTGACCATGGCTAATATGATATCTGCTTTTCTGCAAATGACAAGCATGTTCTTATGCTGCTGGAGAGCCTCAGCTAGTATTTAACATTTATTAGAAACAAGCAAGCATCTGGCATAACGTTTTAAATATCCTTGAATACCTTTTTATACACAAAGGCTATTTTAAGACAAACACTGAAGGGTATTGAGTGAATAATAACAAAATAAACATCCTCAGCAAGTTTGTTGATGATATCAAACTGGGAGGAGTAGCTGGTACCCCAGAGGGCTGCACAGCCCTCCAGAGGGACCTGGACAGACTGGACAACTGAGCAGAGAGAGAGCTCATGCAGTTCAACAAGGCCAAGTGCACGGTCCTGCACCTGGGCAGGAATAACCCCAGACACCAGTACAGGCTGGGGACTGACCTGCTGGAGAGCAGCTCTGCAGAGAAGGACCTGGGAGTCATGGTGAACAACAGGTTGACCATGAGGCAGCAGGGTGCCCTCGTGGCCAAGAAGGCCAATGGGATCCTGAGGTGTATCAAGAAGGGCATCTCCAGCAGGTCGAGGGAGGTGATCCTGCCCCTCTACTCAGACCTGGTGAGTACCGTGTACTCACCTGGAGTACTGTTTCTGGTTCTGGAGATATTCCAAGCCCGCTTGGATGCAGTCCTGTGTAACATGCTCTAGGTAACCCTGTATGTCTAGGAGATTTGGACTAGATGATCTCTAATGGTCCCTTCCAACCTCATGGATACCACTTAAACAATTTTCATTTTAATTAATTCTCCTGCGAATGCATCTTTTTTGGCAAAGTGCACACATACTTTGTTTTCCCTAAGATCTTCTTCACATAAGATTACTTTAGCTGGTAGCATTGTCTACATTTTACTGTATATCCTCTGAATTCTCTGAGTTTGGAATAAAAACTACTACATCGTTCATGTAAACCATTTTTGCCTTGACAGTAAGCAGGAGAGTCTGTTCTTTGGTTTCTTCACCTGCCATATAATACATTTCTGCATTATGAAATCTGTCAGAAATGTAACTATTTACAACACTGATCTAGATTAACAATTTTCTAACATTTGTTTCCTAAAATAAGAAAGAATCATTATATAAACATTTAGCTAATGTTGAAAGTGCTTTTTTTTTTCTCCCTACTTTTCTCCAGCTGAGAGAGCATAAGCTTTTCCTTTAACATTACCTCTATGTTCATAAGACACATCAAAAAGGACCATGGATTAAGCTAGATACTTTTTGTGGTTAAACATTTCTTTCTTCAGGGAATAAGTTGGAGAGGCCAAAAGGTGATGATACGCCAGCTTTTCATACACACATTCCAGTTTTGGGGTAGCCTGAGGCTGTTTCAGCTCCTTTCACAACTAAGAAGAACCTTAAATCTGACAAGAAGTCCCACATGCTGCTGTCAGATGCACTCACAGACCCTAAAAAGGTTTTACTCACTAGACTGGCCTATTTAATTCTAGCATTGGATCAAAAAGCATGCAGTGGGCAAAAAGGCAGAAAATTCTGTTCAGGGAATGGTAAGATTGTACTGAGATTATGAGAGTACTTTACAACTACCAAATCAAAAAAAAAAAAAAAAAAAAAAAGTGTTAGAACAGATCTACTTCTTTCCAGTGAAGGGGAACTCTCTCCACAGCTAGTCATTTCTTAACAAAGATACAGAGCCTTAAGTTGCCATGATAGCAACTCATTGCAACTGTTGGTAAGTCATCTAGCCTCATATCAGCATTTTTTTCCTCTTTTTGGAGTACAGCTTCCACAAGTGTACTGCAGCTGGGTATTCAGCCTGGAAATCTAAAAGGTAATTCCACAACTTTAGTTCCTCTGGCTTGCAGGAGTGATTTTACTGCCTACTGCCCATTTCAGGCTTGCAGCCATAAGAGGGCAGACCATAACAAATTGTTGCAGAATAGTCAAGGATTTAGCCTCAGCAGTGTTATTTTTGGCAACTAGAATTCTTGAGAGAGTTATTCTCAGCTCTACTTTGAAGTAAATAAGTCACAGCAGAATCCAAGGACTGGCGAGGCAAAATTTTGCTACCTTCATCTAATTCCAAAGATAGACATTGTATCTCGGGTATTTGCTTTTGCAGCTTTTCTGTGAGCCCCACTGGAATCCCATTTGTTAAAGGGATAATATATTAACTGTCATTGTGGTCCTGCTATAACAGCTCTTGTGCCAAGGACCTCTTTGGAAGGGTTAATGTGCATTCAGGTTAGCTGTCATTTCTCTCTGTTTTTAGATAGGGAAAATGACTGGGTAAGAAATGAAGGCGTTACAAGCATGACTCTGTGGTAATTATAGGAAACAGAAACTAAAGTGGCAGGAGAAGGCTCAGAAACAATAACCTACAAGTGAACAACAGCACAAATTTTCTTATCTACATGTGTAAAAAAAATTATGACACAAATGTGTTTACCAGTGCCTGTAGTTACAACAACAACAAAAAAAAGCCCTAATCTCCCTGCCCCTGGGATGCTTTGGTTCAAGAGGCCTGGGCAAAGTTCTAGGACAACTAGGGGTGACTTGAAAACTTATAACAGATACAGAGTGGTTTATGGCTACATAGCAGTAGCAACTGAATGATTCTAGATCCTAAATCAAATCTCAATGACCAGAAAATAATAATAAAAGCCCTAGTATTCTCTGTATCTTATGATCATTTAAGTAGAAGAAAAAGAAATAATGGAAGTTTGATCTTGTGAAATTTATTAATCTCTGAGAACTGTAGATCTTCTGACTTAAGACTCACAGAGGAATACTCTCAATTCTCTCAGCTGAGATAATCCTGCAATAATTGTCCATAAGGATGGTTTGAAGGTTGATGTGAATAAACTTTTTAAAAAGGTAGTAGAGAGTAGGAAACTGACACATTACAGAAATTACAGCACATATACAAAGCATCAAGTAAAAATTTTCAAATGAGAATTTATATACAAATTATTTTTATAATTGATTCATCAAAGGTCAGTAGGATTGTAAAAATGGACTTAAATGTAGTAACCTGCCACCTTTTCTCCTGCCCCTAGAAACAGTAGCTGCAAACCTTAATAGGAGGAAATCATCCATGATGACAACTATGTCTTCCCAGTTGCAGAAGTCTCTCTCCCTCCCTCCTCCCTCCTCCCTCCTCCCTCCTCCCTCCTCCCTCCTCCCTCCTCCCGTCCCTTTGCCAATGTAGTTAAAGAAATGGGTGTCAGCTGAGTACACAGGCCTTCTTGGCTTGCTAAATAGACATCTGTGTCCCACCCACATCCCTGGCATCTTTATTTCACTTGAGGCTATGAATCATGTTAGTAGGACTGAAATGACATAGTGGAAACTTGTACCACAATGAAGAATCTCAAGTAACTTGAAACTTTTCTTTCACCTGAATCTCCCAACCCTGCAAGGGATGCTGATGGCAAAATGTTGCTTATAATATTTTCACACTACACACACAGGCTTTCTACTGCCAGCATTGCCTTCACTGTTAATTCCATATATTCTTAAAGTTTTGTAATAATCAGACTCATAATATCTTCACAAAACTTTTCCTGCCTTCATGTACCAGGTTTCATCACCTTCCTGAAAAACATATATAAATCATTTAGGTGATGATAAGCCTTCAGAGAAAACTTCTTCCACAGCCTGGGACAACTGTTGTTCCCCTCTGCAGCCTTAGCTCCCAATTCTATCGATCAGGTAAAATCCAGAACCAATGACTTGTTCATATATAAATGTTTTCCGACAGCTCACTTCTTGCCAGGAAAATCTACAATATGCATCTTCATGCTTTTGAGTGAGCAACAGTTTTATTCAGAATTTCCTGAAGTACTGTGATTCGCATGCTTGTCTTTCTCTCTCTTTAACCAATAGTTCAATTAGGACTATATTCTACTTTCTTTTTATCCATCAGCATCTTTAGAAACTTCCCTTCTTGTTAGTTAGCAAGATGCTAAGAGATCACAAAAGGTTCCTTCACTCAGAGAAAATCTTGTTTATTCCCTTTGAAATCTGTTTCTTGATCCTTTTCTGCTGTAGGCAATTCCTTTATTTCCACCATGATTCTTTGTATGAGAATAAATCAGCATTTTCTCTTAAGTGAACAACTTTGTAGAGTGTCTGGTAAAATATGCACGATCTCTTTTCCAAAATACAGCCTGTGTTACCAAATAACTTGTTTTCTTTCCAGTTAATCCCACAGAGGCAGACATGCAGACAGCACTTTTGGTGAGGAATAGAGACACGTTTGCTTTTAAAATCAGCTAATGCTCAGTTTTAGAACATGCACTTTTATCTTTTTATTCCTGCTTTTTCCTTTGTGTGTGTGTGATTTTTTTTTTCTAGGTATCTTGTTCTTGTTTTTCTGTAGCTCTGAGACTGTTTTATTCCATTCTGAAAACTAAAGGCACACTAAATCTGCCCTTGGAGAATATCCTATGTGTAACATGAAGCTAACCTAGGGACTACAGTACTTCTTCCTATCATTATGCCAGGACTATCACCAAAGAGCACTGCACAGTAGCTGCTATCCATTTACAGAAGCTTGCAGGCTATTAGGGGAGGCTAGACATAAACTTGAAATAAATCAAGACTGACCTGTATGGAGAAGGGTGAACATAACTCACCACCATGTTTCTCTCTATTATCCTTAGTCAGGCAATGCTGTTGGTAGATCTTGACCCAAATCTCTGAGGCAGTTTGCCAATGACTCAAGTCTTGTCTCAAATGTGCAGTTTATGTGTGTGTGAGGTGCTCACCATAGCAGACGATTTGCATTAGAATATCCATTTTTTTCTGGATGACTGCTATAATACCTCTGACAAGGAAATTTTTCCTTCTGACTGAGCTAACAAGTTTCATGCAGCCAAAAATCACTCTTGCATAGGCCTTTTCACTTCCTGAGCTTACTACAAGAGTCCTTCTCTCCAGTCATTGTGTTTGCCAGTGTACATTGCAGCCAATTAATGGGAGCATCCTATCTTGCTTTCCAATTAATTATCTGTTAAACACATTTGTATACAACACTACGGTTTTTATCCCTCCAACAACTTTTTCTGCATTCTTCTGTTCTTGTCACTGCTGTTTAGTACAGAATAATCCATTTTATAGGTTTGATTCTTCACCTCACAGGAATATAAGTGGCAAGGGGTGTATCATTTTTATCTAGATTTTCTTTTGCCTAGAATTTGTATTTGCAGTATTTTCTTACCCACTTTCTCTCTCTCTCTCTCTCTCTTTTATTTAATAGGGGAATATATTAAACTTTCCTGTTGTTTCACTTTGGCTCAGGATCAATATTTCAACTACATTCATATCTTTGATATATAGCATTTGGCCAGCAGAGAGTATAAGAAGCAATATATTATTTTCCTCTGAAGAAGAATGGGAATCTGATCTGGAGATTACCCACTAAGCGGTTGTGAGGATTTATTTCAATTCCCCTAAGAACCTGTTAGTATATAATTTGTTGTGTAGGATTTATTACCCTCCCAAGAGATTTCATTCAATGTGTGAGAACATTTCCCTGATGTACCAAAGATGTGTGACTGTGGATGGATTTTCTTGTTAATATGATACAGAGTTGCCCCACTACTTCTTGGGACATTTCAGTCTTGGCATTACTTGTCTCCATTAGCTCTTCCAAAGTAAGATCAATATACCGTATCCCCTTGCTTTGATTACACTGTCATATACAGATTTATCTTTATTAAAAATGCAGCCAAACTCATCAGTAGTATTGCTTGTGTTCACAAATCTTTAAATTTGGTCTTCTTTAAAGGATAAAGTTCCAATATCTTATTCTTAGATGATATTGTATTTTCAAACCCCCTCATCCTCTTAGTCACGATATAGCTCAATGTTATCATTTCTTGTGGACATTAGGATCTTCCTAGGTCTCCATGACATAAGGATTACTTACACTTTGTTGAATCGTTATTTTAAAAGCACTTTGAATCTCTAAAGCAATATAAATCTGAAAGTACCAAACTTAAAGTTACCTGGAGTTATGCATACATTCAAGACATTCAAAACTCCATGCATTATCTACTGAAATCAAATAAAAGAAATTCCCTATGAATTCAATGAATATCAGATCAAGTAGATAACTTTTTTAATGGAGATAATGAAGGAATTTATTCTGAATGGTGCTATATCATTGGGCTTAAAGCCTTCATGAGGTAAGTTATTCACTCTTCTGCAGAGTGAACACATACAAGACCCCTTCCTGTACCATTCCATAGAGACCGACAGCAACCACTGTGCACTTCCTGCACGTCCTGGCCTCATGTTTTCATGTTTCTCATAAAAACAAACATGTAATGAGTATATTACAGTGGGAGATCATAAGAGAAAACTGACTCAAACGTTACTTGACCAGGATAATTCCAGAGAAAACATGAAGCTTCCCTGTTCTGAAAAGGGTGCAAGATTAGAATTCAGTCCTAAGTATTCATGATAGAAAAACACTCCTTAAAAGACAAGTTTTATTAGCCCAAAGTCACGACCATGTGTGCAGAAGCATAACTAAACTGGTCAAAGGAATCCTGACCATTTTGCAAATGGACTGTTCCCTACTAACCTTTTCTTCTCACCTCTCTGCTGCTCATATGCCTTCTAAGCCTAAGGACAGTGCTGTGCCTTAAAGTTACTCCATGATTTCCTGAACTAAAAATAAATAGAAAGTTAAAATCCAAAATAGTCTTTTTTTTTCTGTTACAATGTGTTTCCCGTGGGTATTTTTACTATGAAAAGTGGTTTCAAAGGACTTACAGAGCTAATGGAAAAGGCAGCATTTCTAATGGATTTAAAAAATAGCAGGTATCAAAATAATTAACCTCTTTGTAGCCTCAACTTGTCCTATATTCAGAGAAGATTAAGAACTAGTTAAGTTTGGCTTTGACTTGTAATGCCAGAATTAACTTATCCCATGACAGAAAATAGTCTTGGGAAGAGAATTTGGTGATCACAAAAAAAGGCAAACAAAGAAAAAAGTAAGAGGTGAAAAAGTAGTAGGATACAATTGGAGCTGATGCATGTTTTTTATCAAATTGGAAAGCTGATAGAGAAACCTGCTGGAAGGAAAACACTCCTATGACAATTGTAAAGACTTCTTATAGAAGGATACTTACATTGCTCACACGCATCAGGGCAATAGGAAATGCTGCTTAATTTTTCCACAAAAATATTTTTCTCAGTGTAATTGCAATGGCAACTGTTAATAAAATAAAGTCATTCATCCCTGTCATCATAGCCCAGATTTAATGGCGCTAAAATCACTGAAACAGCATTTCTGTGATTAGGTTGATGGGTATTTACAGTCTTTAATGAAACATTATATAGTCATTTGTGCAAAGCATGAGCATATTGTGTACTGAAATTGTCACATAGCCAAGTTAAAATTATCCTGAATACAGATAGCATCTCAGCAGCATGCCATGCTGTGAAAAAGAAACTGAAAAAGTCACAATTTATAATTTTTACCATTGTATATTTTTATCTATAAACATACATAAAATGTTCTGAAATAATATTTAATACCAGCTTTACAGGTTTTGTAACCAAAATTATTGTGTATTATGTATAATATTACTGTGCTTCCTATTATGTAAAATGTTTTTCTACAAAGAGATGCAGGGAGAGATGCTTATATCTCTTAAATAATTGTGACACTATCATCTACTTCATTCCCTCTTCAAAGGTGAGAATCAGGCCTCTGGCTTTAGTAGTTGTCAAATATATAGTCTTAAACCACAGCTCTGTAGTGTAATGTTCTTGGACCATCTCTTAAATCAGATCATCATGGTCACAGGATTCAAATGGAACCACAGGGACTCCACTTGTGAAGTTCACAGAATGCAGAAGAATGTCTTCAGACCAAATTTCATAAATATATTTTTCATGCCTAACCTCCATGCCTCCTGTTGCAGAAACTTCAGACTCCTGCAGGGCAACAGAGTTTATGACCTGTGCATGTTTATAGATATTTAGAGGTTACTTAAAAGTCATGTGATTTCCTTCAATTAATAGAGAAAATAAAACTGTGTTAGAAATCTAAAGTGATTATCAGACTCCATTTAGACTTTCAGATCCTAACTCACTTTAGGTATCTCTATGTACATGAGACTAATATGCAAAATGTAGTGTTTGGTTTCGGTTTGCTTTGGTGCTTTCTTCATCTCTTTTTCCCTCAAATAGAATGATTTTCTCTAAAGCTTTTGATGTAGTATGGCTGATAAATATTTTCCTAAAATTATTCTGCTCATGTGTCTGATCAGTTTATTCCACATCTATCAAAATCTATGAATTTTGATTACTTTACAGTGTTTTAACCAACAATAGGAATACCAGAGGAAAATGTATTACATCAAATCTGGACAGTTCTAACCAAAATACAGTGTATATATATGTGTAAGGAAAAACTCATAATTCATTAATTCAGAGAAGAAAAACAGAAAATATTTAAATCCATCTGAGCTAATCAAACATATAGCTTAGGAATACTGAAACAAACTTTTTCCATGGTAAATTGATTTTGCTGTATTGATTTCAATGGTACAACTTCTGAGATCTAGCCAGGAGGTAAGACTGAAGCGGTGAACTGAGATTGCGTTGTGGTTATTGTCAGAGCGGTTTACAGCTCAAACAGCTTCCATGTGAATTGAGGAGTCTGCAATAAGTTAATTCCCAGACTGATTGCAAAACTAACATTGCTTCAAGCAAACAATTGTCTGTACAGAATTTCCTGAAGTTATTTTACCGGTATGTAAAAACAATATGTGTGTGGCAAGCTGCTTATCTAAGATTTCATTAAAAACAACAAAAAAAGACAGCTTTGCCAACCCTTTAGTTTTGTTAGCGCATCAGTGCAAATTAAACCCACTGCTCCTCTAGAATGAGTGCTTCAGAGCAACATTTTAAAACTTGAACTGCTGTTTAATGGACTGTGAGATCTTTCCCATTTGCTCTTCAAGAAAAAAAAATTGTTTGGTGTTAGAATAAAATAAAAGCTCATCCTAGTTAAATAACACTGAAAATTAGGAAATTATCAGTCCAATAATCTATCTTTATGAATTTGAGTAGAAGATGTGCCATGGGAATAAAGTCCTTGTCTCTTTGGGAAATATTCCCTTATCCCTGTTTTTTGTCTTTTGAGTTTAAGAGAAGGCAAACAGAATTTCTGGGAAGTGAAGTATAAGTCTCATTCAAGACAAGACAGCACATCTCCTGCTGATTTTGAAGGAAGGTTCCAGGAGAAAGGAAGCAAAAATGAGGGGAAGAGTTCATAAGAAGCCATCAAAACTACTCAGCTACCACAACGGGGTTGTTGGACCTGGTGTTGTAGGACTTGTGCAGTAAAGTGAAATATTCTGTGAGATATTCATGCTTAGTCTGGTCTGAAAAGTTCTCTTACAATGGAAAAAGCGTAAGTAAGTGAAAACTGAGAAGGTGCTTCATTTAGTATCATTCAACATATGCCTTACCCATAAGTTATCATACAAGTATGAGGCTCATGCCCCGCTTCAATGAATGAGGGTCTCATTGTAGTTATGCTCTTCCTAACACATTACTTAATAATTGCTGCAGTTTTTTATCTTCTCCTCTGCTTTAGCTTCAGTTTCCTTTATGAACTCAACCTGAACTCACAGAAATGTATTTAACACTTCACCCTTCCCTACTTCTTGGTATGTATTTTATACAACTTCTTCACAAAACTGCCATATTCCTATGCTGTCAACCTTCCTTTCCTAGCATGCTATCTCAGCTGTAGGTATCTGTGATGTTTGGTTGCTTGGGTAGGTCGTATGCACATACAGTGAAAGATTAGATTGTTAGGTGGGCCAGATAGTTGCTTGTCTGCTTCTGATGGGAAAATCAAATGGCTTTGATAATTACTTTTGGCAAAGATCTGCATTAGGCAGTTGGTCTCTTCATCTCAGACGACTATCTTCTCTTTTCCTTGGGACACTCAAGAGCTCTCTGGGCTGCAGGGTTACCCTACAGGAGTGGGATCCCATGTGGCTCCAAGCTCATTCTGCAGTTTTGCGAAACCGTCAGTTCCCACTGTGAAGCGATGTTGAAGGCATTCGTTACATGATAATAGATGATTGGTTGGCTGCAGGGCCTGGCTTGGTGACAGTGTGTGGAAGAGCAATGATTCACTCTGGTGAAAGTCACTGTGGGGATATTGTAATAGGGCCATTATTGCAATTAAAGTATGGGCTCATTTAAAAACTTATGCTTCGAGACATCCATATTGACATTTACAGACATGATATCTGTCTCAGAGCTTCACAGAAATGTCTTTTCCTATCTTGCCAGCAAATATTTGTAGTCCAGTGTGAACTGTGACATACTCAGTGACATAGCCTACGTCCTGGTTTCAGGCATGGAAAAATTCCAGTTGGTGAAAAGGTCAGAACAGGGCCACCAGTCAGCATGAAGGCCTTTCTGCAGGCAGCAAGAGGTGATCAGAGGGGTGATCAGAGAGCAGACAGGCGGGAGCAATTAGTCTCTTTCTGGAAATGTATTTTAAACTGTGCCTTTTAGATTATTTAGAAATTTATTTTAATATTTTTTAAATAGTTGGATAATAATTATTCATTTTACTTGGAGAAAGCAAAATCACTTTGTTTAAATACTGGCCTTAATGCCATGATACATGTATTTCTCAAATGAACTGTATCCTCCAGACACCTGAAGTATTTGCACACTGTACAGAATCAGGTTCTGAACTGGCAGGGAGATGGACAGAAAATATTCATAAGTTTCCATTACATTAAATCTTCAGATCATGACTGCATATTTACCTGGTAAGTTCCAAAATTTGAAACAGTGACAGATATCCCACTTCTTTTTCTTATATATCTTACTTATTGGCTATGTTTTGGGCTCTCATGCTTCCTATTTTTCTTCATCATACAGTAAAATCTGAGCTTTTGAAGCAAACAGGTGCTCTACAAACATTAGCTATATAAACTTTAGCAAAAAAAAAAAAAAACTTTAGAAGTAATTACATCATATTGCAGATGGCAAAATGGATGCATAAAGAAGTAATTTACCAAAAGTCATTTATCAGTTTAGAAATACAGACCAGGAACATTCATTCTTTATTTGAACTGATAGAGTACTGATAATTCTTTTTTAAACCATGCATTGACAATGATCTATATAATGGTGTGCTTTTCTTTTGTCTTACAGACTTGTCTATTACTAGCCTTTCATGGGAATATCCAAATACTGCCTGCAAATGGCAGAGACAGACAATGCCAGACAATGCCAATGCCAGACTGACTACAGCTGGGGACCATATTTAGATCCTCGTTCAGTGGTACTTTTATATATACATTGTTATTTACCACTGAGTTATGCAGTCAGAGTTGGAGACCAGAAATGAATGGAACTGAGGAAAATATAGTGTTAAATCCCCAATTCTAGCCTGAGACAGCATTTCAATTTAAACCGCTCTCATAACATCATAATGTTAATTTCCCCCCCAATGTTTTCTGGCATCTGGCTCTATTCCCCCATGCAAAGGAATTTTACAGGGTAATTTGTCTCATTAGATCTTTCTCTCTGAAACATGAAAGAAAAATAAATGTTATACGTAGTACCCAACCAAATGTATTGCTGTGTGCTACATCGATAGAAGAAATAAGAGAATTGTGACTTGCCTATTTGTTTGTTTTTGCATACCATCATTGTTGAAAAAGTATTAAGATTCCAAAATTTAATTCAGGGTTTAAGAAATGAGAAGATATAAGTTATCTGCAGAAACTCAATTCAGTCTCATGGAGTAAAACTGTTTTGATTCAGTTTTGCTCCCGAAAAGCTGGAATAATCACCATGAATAGGATCTCTCTTGAAAAAGTTGATCAGATAAAAAATAGTTCTAAATTATGTACCTATTATTTGTTAGAATTATTGAAATTGCCTTACATCAGAAAGAGCATTAAAGATCCCTAGATGTATTTCATACAATCTGAACAGAGTTATTTAAAGGTCTCAGAGGATTGCTAATCTATGTAGATAGAGTTATATTTTGCAATCCCAGAAGAACAAAAGTCCATCAAGTAGTTAAAAAACTAGTGATGAAAAATACTTCAGTTAGGCCAAGTGTAAGCTAAAAATGGCTAAACGTGGACATTTGGGAAATATGTCAGTCCTGACAACTCAAAAATAGAAATAATTATGTAAATCTTGGCTCCAAACCAGAAAGCACCTGAGTTAGAAAGGTTGTTAAGTATGGTCACATACTTCAGGAAATTAATTCAATCTCCTGTCAGAGATTAAAGATCCCTTATGAAGGTGCTAAAAAGATAGACTGCTGAAAGGCAACATGGGGCAAAGAAACTTAGCCTATTCATTACTCAGAAAGTGCTCAGCAGAGCTCTCAGTGCCAAATTTTTAAGTACTTGGGCAGGCAATTACAACCTCGGACAAGCATCTAGAATAGCTTGAGGTGGTTACTTCCCTAGACCTGCTCAGAGAACAAAACACTCACGTTTAAAACACTGCAGGTCATGCTTGAGAAGATGGTGACTAATTTGGAACAGGGAAATTGAGTGATCAGGATACAGATGTCGATTTTTTTTACCTTTAATAGTGTAAATTGGTTTATGTCTCTCTTCCAGGAAGAACTGATTAGCACCAGACCTGGCAATTTGGACATGACCAGCTTCGAAGGTGGGTTTAATATCCAACCACAGTTGCAATATAATTAGTTATGTAAAGCAGATAAGAGGGAAAAAAAGAAGCTATCCAGAATAAATTACGAGTTAGGACATTTGGAATGTGAAAATACCTTACCTACCTGGGTGATGCCTGTAGTGGTACACTAAAAAAGCCCTTAGCACTGGCATGTAATTGTCTAGACTGCTACTTGGTTAGAGCCAATCATACTTGTGTATGGCATACTTGCCAGGCACAGCTTGAGAGTAAACATGGTCCCCTGCTCTTTCCCAAAACACAGGCTAGATATGGCCAATCTGTTTTGAGGGAATGAGAGATTATCTGAGTAGATGTAAGTTGTATCACAGTGTTCATCTTCAGTCTCAGAGAAGAATCCCCATTTCATTAACTAGCATAGATATAACTGATGTTTGACGTATGTATCCAGTTACCAGGATATTGCCTACTCTGGTGAAAGGTATTGTCTTGTTGTGATAAAAAAGCTGGGAAGTTTTTCATCTATGTTGAAAGAGAGTTTCTAAGTCTTCTACAGTTTTGTCAGATGGGATTACTGATTACTTCTGAGATGCTGAAATTGCATCCTCAGATTCTGCTGTTTGGGCTCCTTTTCCTGCTGTATAGCTAGAGCCCTTTAAAGGGCATCACAATAACCTCTCCAGGGGCATATAATTCCCAAGAAAGGAGTTAAACTTACTTCATCTTCTTATACCTCTTCTGATGACAGTGAAGATTAGGAAATTTTTATTTTTAAATGTAAAATTACATTTCATAGTATCTTTCATTTCTTAAGAAATGGAGATTGCAAAATTCTTCACAGGGAAAGAAATTCCTCTTTTTTTATCTATATCTCATCATACCAAGCTTCCAATCCAGACTATTGAGAAGTTTGTATTTAACAATGTAGTTACAAAAAAAAAAAAAAAAAATACAGCTGAAAATTCACTGATCTTGTATATATGAAACAGTTCTCAGAGGCAAAGGGATGCGTTAGAAGTGCAACATTTAATCATGGAGTTTTGTATTACTTGCAGACAAATAGCACTAGTTCTCACAGGCCTAATAAGTTGTCATTAGCAAGCTAGTATGGACACATCACTCAGAGCTGCCTCACTACAGAAAGATGAAGAAGCAAACCCCGCCTCACTGTGATGCCTCACAACAAATGCCTACTACTACAATGCACCCCAAAAATATAAAATAAACTAACATCCCTGGAAAGCATTGTAAGGACCACTTGTCATGGCCACTCTGGTCAATTTAGTACTGTCAAATTTAGTAGAAATGTGATATGGCAGATTTATTTCTTCCATTTTCTAATATTTAACCTATAAGTTTTATAGATGGCTATGAAAAATTCCTTCACAAACCTTAAGAAGACAGTGTCTCTTAATTTTATTATACAAATATTCTAATTAATACAAAGATGTAGTAAGATGTATACTTTGTAAAGAGCTTCTTTCTGTAGTGCAAAAGTGAGGTTTTCACATTGATAAATACAGAAAAATGTTAAAAGTAGGTTTTAAATGATGTAGCTTATTTTGTTTTGCTTAGAAACAGAAGAAATTTATTATCACTGCTTAATTTTGTAAGAAGAAATATACAGCTTTCTGGAGCCTGGAGACAAAGCACAGCATCAACCTATCACTCAAGTGTATCCTCACCCAAAACCTGGAAACTTGCATGGGTACTGCAACACCACGTGCTACAACTGAGAAAAATGTGTGACAAAAATGTTACAACTGAAAGGACAAAAATGCCACTTTTGCTCATATTTTGCTTGCCTTTCACAGGTTACATCTATCAGGCTGTTTGAATACCAGCCCCAGACAAACTAAATTGTTCCTCCTGTTGATATAGATTAAAGATAGAGCAATATGAATTGCTTAACCATAATCCTACTATATGCAGAACCAGAAGCTCAGAGCAAAGCAGTTTATATTGCAAGACTAGATCAGAACACATTACCAGAAAATTGTTCTTACATGGTGAAATATCCTAGGATTCCTTACTGGGAAACATGAAGAATAAAAATGATTTTAATTAAAATGTTATTTTTGTCTAATGATTAGTTAAGCACTAAATGGCAGTCCTTATGAACGTTCTCCTTTCTGAGAAAGGATTGCCCAGAAGCAGTGGACAAAACTATCTCAGTGCCTACCAAAGGCAAAGAGGTAAAAGTGGCTTAATGACATTGTTCATTCATGTCTTTTATTTTCCATCATTTTTGTCCATGTTCCTGTTTTCAGTTTACTCTATTCCGATCTCCTAGCACTCGCTTGCTTCCATGCATTTAGGACTCATGCTACTACAAGTGTTCTCTCTGTATCTGTAGATAATGTGCAGCCTAAGGGTTATCCTGCTATTCCTGATTTATTCAGTCACCAATCCTTTGCATGATGCTTGCCCCAAGCTCAGAGACAGAGGTCCAGAGAGCAACAGAGATAGTGTTGCTGCTCTACCTTTTTTTTCTCTAGGACAACTATTGCAGTAGGTCTCTTCTGAGGGAAAAGCTTTACTGCCTTTCTGCCTTTTCTCATTTTCTCTCATTAAATTTTAACTTCATGTGTTTATGAATAAATTTATTCAAACCGATTTTAATGTTATCTCCATCATAATGAGAGAACCTGGACAAATCCCATGCTATGAATATGTGTAATAAAGATGCCCCTTTAGTTTCAGTGAAGAATGCAAGTGTTGGCATCAGGTCTAACATTTTCAATACAGTACACCTCCACTGAGCTTGAGGCAAGGATCTGGCCTGGTGTCTCAACTAGCTCGCTCCCTGGAAGCTTATTTGTATTTTTCTGATTTATTTCACACTCTTCTTCCCTCTCCCCTGAATGTAAAAGTCTTCAAGAAAAGTTTGTTTAATCCACAACAATTTCTATTCCAGAAGGAATTCCTCCTCTTAACCAGTCTGTTCAGTAATTCTATATCTTAGTAACAGCTGTATTAGATGGTTTGCCTTAAATCCTTTCTGCGCTCTTATTAAATTTCTAAATTCTGTAATACAGAGGAATGTGTTCACAAGCTAATTATATAAATAATAGCACGCTTAAACTTGGGTTTTTTTTGTGTGTGTGTGTTCCTTTCTCATGTCTTTGTTGTGGCTTTCTAAATTAAAGTAGATTCTATCCATCCTTATACAAAATCTCTCAATTCTAATTATTCTTTTTTACTCAAGTCAGGGTACATTTAATGCTCTTGGACCACTTTCACAGTAAGATGACTGTATCTGAACTGAGAGTTTTATGTAAGAGTTCATCATCCTTTTCTGTAATAGGAAAATAACAGATTTCATATTATTTTAATAATATTCTTGTTCTCTTTTTTCAACTCTAAATTTTTACAGTTTAGCAATGTACAAGGGATCTTGCAAGTGATTTTGTTCAATCACTGATTTGTGTTTCTCAGTAGCAAGATTTATCTGCCATTATGGTTCTCCTTCACCTGCTTATGTAGGATTCCTCTAAAATACCTCACAGGCTTTTAGTAAGCTGTTTTTTTTTTTTCTGATTTGTCCTATTCTTTTAATTAATAAGTAGCCAAACAATAATAAAAAAATAATGAGGTAATTGTTGATCTGTTAGCTCAACTTTCAGGCAGAGTAAAATTTAAACAATTGTTTTTGACTTTATATTTTAGAATTAAAGGAAGAAAATATATAAAGCAAATTAATATTTTTTGTCTAAAATCATTTTTTAATTAATTAATACACAATGTGGGGAATTAGGAATGGACCCTCCCAAAAAATGTCTTTTTAAATCATATTTTCAATGAAAAGAACAATTGTTCAATACTTCAGTTTCTTTCTTTCGTTTGGAGGCAAGTTTTGGATTGTATGTCAAATTTCCAAATAAATAGGATGCTTGTACCAACTCTCCACAAATTAAATTCTGGAGTGCATGTCATCCAGACAGTTATATTTTCTGTTTGCGCATGGTCGTGTGCATAGATTGGCATCAGGCAGTTTATTGAGATGGTGTCATTTCTGCTTAGGCACTTGAGGCACCTGAAGTAAATAATTAATGGGGAGATACAAACTCATCTTTTGGAAGTGCCTGTCTCTTTTTCCACTTATTATATATAGAACCCAGGACAAAATTTTCCTGATCTTCTGACTTGCAGTTATCACAACCCCCAGTTCATACTGTTTCATATTTTTCTTCCTAGGTCCTTTAATGGATTTACTAAAGTCAACTTAAATTTCAAATAGAGCTGTGCACAGTATTTGGGTATCTTTTCTCTATTTTTCTCATGTGCATGCTCACTAAACACTGAAAAATAAAGACTTATTTCCTTAAAATAATTGGAAAATACGATAAAATCATTAGAGACTATTTGAGCAGTTTGCCACAATGGTAGCCTCAAAGTACATGGGCCTAATACTTCATTAATATAAATTGTTGCTCTGAGGAGACAATTAGAAAGACTTGGTATGTCTTTGTAGCTGAATTTTGAGTGTGATTCTAAACACAAAGGATTAAACTCCTTCCTAGATAAGTCAGGGTTCCTCCATTTCCACCAATGAAGCTACACTGATGTATGTAGAATCTGATGCAAGTACTTATAGTCATTTAAACAGAGGCTGAAAAACTACTTTGATATTAATAGAGCTTATGTAGATTATTTTAACATAGAAATACTGATCTTTTTTTTTTTTTTCTTAAAAAGATTTAAGGGTTTTTGTTTGCTATATCCTGTTCCAAATTCACCATCTCCTAAGGATATGAAAGAAAAGTGGAATGTTATATAATAACTAAATGCTAACATATAAGTGGCTGCATATCATTAACAAAATGTTTAAAGAATTTTTTAAGGATTTGCAGGTTCCTAAGAATGAAAAATGTTACGCAAGTGGGACTTTTCTGGTAGAATGTGAATATAAAAAGCAACACTTTTGTTTTTCTTATATTAAGGACAATATGGATTTTTTTGAATTGAGTGTTTTTGCAGAATATGCTTATTGAAATTTTGGAAACGGTGAGTCAGTTTGAGGATTTCATTTCTCACATTCCCACACATGACATTGTACCACAGATAAATATTTTCAAAATAGTTTAGAAATGCAGAGTCCTGAACCTGAGGGAGGAATAAATCCATGCACAAACACAACCTGGAGGACTGACGGTCTGAAAAGCAGCTTGGTATAAAAAAGTCCTGGGGATTCTGGCGGATGCCAAGTTGGACATAAGCTGGGAGCGTGTCCCTGTGGCCCAGAAATCCAGCAGCAGCCTGGGCTGCTCTTGGTAGAGCATTGCCAGCAGATTGCAGGTCACGATCCGCCCCTCTGCTCCACACCAGTGGATTGGGTCAGAGGTGCTTTTCCAATGCTGGGCTCCCCTGTAAGAGACGTGGGCAAAGTGGAGTGAGTCCAGAAATGGTCTCAAGAGTCATTAAGGGGACAGAGCATCTGACATATGAAGAGAGGCTGAGGGAGTTGGGACTGTTCAGCTGGGGGTGGAGAAGGCTCTGTGGGATCTGATCAGAGTGTACAAACATCTGATGTGAGGATCTAAAGAAGACAGACCCAGACTCCTCTCAGAGGTGTAAGAACTAGAACTAGTGGTTTAATAACAAAGTTAAAACCGGGAAATTCCATTTAAACATAAGAAAAAAAATGTTTTTCTCCTCCTTTTCACCCTTTTTGTTAGGGTGATCAAAGTCTGGAACAGGCTTCCCTGGGAGGCTGTGGAGTCCTCAACTTTGGAGATATTCTAAACAGGACATGGTCCTAGGCAATGTGCCCTCATTGAACCTGCTTTGGGCAAGGAGGCAGGACTAGATGATCTCCAGAGATGCCCTCAACCTCAGCCATTCTGTTATTCTGTAAAATCTAATATTCATCTAAGGAGCCTTTCCAACACATATGAAAGATTAATTTGTGCTAACAAAAGAATTTTTTTCAAAATGTGAAAGTTAAAATAAAATCTTTATATTTAATTGCAATTACATTTTTAGATTTTCAATTCATATTATATATTTTTATTAAAAAAATAATTTTTTGTCTTGTCCATTTGATTTTTCTTGTTTGGGATAATTTTCAAAAATCTCAAAACCTACCATAACACAAGAAGCATATTTTCTATGCAGTTCTCCTTTTTCATTCCAAATTACAACTGAAGTAGCTTTTAATAGTTTGTGACTTTCATTGAAATTCTTTTCCCTCTTTGCCTCCAGCATGTTTTCCAGGTCCTTTAAAATCTGACAGGGACAACCAGCCTTAGTCCTGCAGGGGAAATTTTACAAGCCTCTGCTTCTGGCTGAATTATTTAAAAAATATAAACTGGGTTAAAAATTTAAAAATAATTTTTACATGTAGTTCACTTTCTAAAACTTCTCTGACAGTTTGTTCTCATTTATATGCCTATTCATCAGATTGACCTAAACTGTTATATAAAATGTACTACAGGGAAATTCTTTTAAAGTTTTTCTCAAAACATTGCTGAATGGTGCTTTCATAACTTAAGAAAAAAAGAAGACAAATATTTAGAAACTTTATGAGAAATCATTCTTCTGAGTCAGGAAGTTATCTGAGAAAAAGAGAGTAGCTGAATACACTTAGGAAGTCATCATTTAGCCTCAATTCTAGATCAGATTATATCTTCATTTTGGAAGTGTATGTATGTCAAAGAACATGGCAAGAAACTGTTCCCCCATGAACTTATTCTGCACAAACTCCTGACACAGCAGTTTGGGAGGTAGTGCTAGCAAAATTAAAAACAAGATATCATCCATTTAGAGGGACATGTGAGAGGGAAACACTTAGCAATGAAGGTGAGACTACTTGCTTTTATGACCTAAAAGCTGGAGCTGTAGAAAAGGATAAATTAAAATGCTCCTTCAAAAAAAGTACAAAGTTACAGAGGAGAGTTTATAATTTTTCTTTTTTTTCCTTTTCCTTTTCCTTTTTCTTTTTCTTTCTCTTTTCCATTTTCCCCTTTCCTTTCTCTTTCTCTTTTCCTTTTTTTCCTCTTCCTTTTCCTTTCCATTTCCATTTCCATTTCCATTTTCATTTCCATTTCCATTTCCATTTCCATTT
>JAWLRI010000108.1:11358-44474 GCA_034781795.1 Crypturellus tataupa | reverse complement strand
TTCCTTCCTTCCTTCCTTCCTTCCTTCCTTCCTTCCTTCCTTCCTTCCTTCCTTCCCTCCCTCTCTCCCTTTCCTTCCCTTTACTTCCCTTTCCTTTTTCCAGTATATTATAAATTATTTGGATAATATTGGCTGATAAATACCTGAGATCCCACATTTTAGTAAACCTAATGCTACCGCGGTCTAGTGAAATGTAGCAGAGATATTAAATCATGCAATAAGTCCAGTAATAAGTAGGAATATCTCTGTGGCAGTGGTTTAATTATGATTAAAGTTCAGAGTAATGGTAAGACTGTCTTGTATTACACTTAGTCATATGATGGGGTCCCATGTGGAGAAACTAAAGCTTTCATGCAAAACGCTTTGGTTTTACAGTGTCACTATCATTATGCCCAGTGGGTGATGATGGTTTAACCTTGCAGGCTATTCCCTCTGCATAATCTTGCCTCTCATTTGCTGCCTCAAAAGTTACTTGTCACACTTGGCAGTATTAGAATCCACAGCTGAGCATACACGTCCTAAGGTGTAGGGAGGAATGCTCCTCTGCTAATGCTTTCTCTCTAGATAAATCACTGTCCAGGGTTATACTTGTGTTTTCATAATATGAGACTCTGTGTGAACTGAGAGAGGAACATTTGCCTTTGAGTCATTTCCTCCATTTCATTAAACACAAGTTCATACCTCACACAGAATCTTATACTGTCAGATTTTGCTACAGGCAAGTAGGAGTAAGAGAAACTGGAATCAAGTTGGTGAATTAACCTACTGAAGAGCTATAAAATAGTCTGAAGGCTAAATTCAGTCTTAGCCCATGCATTTATTTCTTTAAAAAATATAAATGAAATCTGAGAGGCATAAGAGGTAGCAACATTGCATTAAGGATTTTAAAACAGTCTTGATTCTGAGAAGTCGCTTCATTATATCTGATCTGTGATGCTTTCTTTTTCCCTGTACATCAATGAGTACTAATTGGAGTGTAAATCTGGAATGAGTATAGCAGAGCTTTTGCATAGGGAATTTGTCCTAGCACCTCTCTGAGAGGAGCACCAAATGCATCTGAACTGGCTGGCTGCTGAGGAAAAAAAATTCAAGAGGAAAAATTGCAAGTCTTCAACATTGAGCATAAAAACCTAGATGGGGCATGGAAACTATTCAGACCTGTAAGAAAAAGGTATGAGTCTTGGAGGATTAAAAGAACTGGAAGGTTGCAAATTAGGCCAAAACTGATATCTGTGATACCATTACTGCTAATAGGTTGATTTAGACCCACAGATATTTTTGCCATGAGACTAACTTAAGAAATTCAAAAGTGTTATTTTCTCACAGTGCTTTTCTTCTCATAAGAGTGATCACAGATCTTTTGCAGAGATTCATAGATCTTTAATATTTTAAAGCATTATCATTATCTAGTCCCACCTTTCATAGCAGTCCTCAGTATTCTACACAAAATTTTGTAAATCAAGCATGTAATTTTCAAATATTTCAGAATGATTTTATTGCTGATTTAAAGATTTTCATTGACAGAGGAAACAGTATTTGGAAGCTTACTGTCTTAGATCAAATTACCTTTTATACTTGTATGTGATAACTCAGATTTTTGGTGTCCAGAATTTAGACATGGTGCCCATGACTTTTTGATTGGTCCTACATCTATCTAGATCACTAAAGAAAAGTGAATCATTCAGTCCCTTCTAACAGTCTTGCACTTAGATGATATAGTCATAGTTTCATGTTAAATAGCCATTATAAGCAAAAAAATATTTCCTTGTAAAACACAGTTTTATATACTACATTCCCATTTATATACTACATTCCTATGCCTAAATTTAAAGTATATGCCAATATCCTTCCTTCTAGAAGGTATTTCTTGACTTTGGAAATTACTGAGCACTCAATACAGTGTATAAGAAGAACGAATTATAGGCAAGTTATGTAGTTTTTCCTGTGTTTTACTTTACTGGGTATTTTATTATATAAGTATGGAAAATTAAACACTAGAGGATCAATACCAGGAGGAACTTGAGAGTATGAGATAATAGGCTAGAATTTCTTCTGAGTGAGCCCACCTCGAATCCACCCTGCTGACTTCAACAAGGTATTATTGTTGTTATGTTCAAAGGGTACAAAGAGAATAAAAGTTAACATCAGGGTTTTTTTTTTTTTCCTGATATTTCTTGAATTTTCTGCTTTATGTCAAAAAAAAAAAAATCCTTGAACTTATGTTTCATTTCACTTAATATCAATGAGCTAAGGATGAACAAAAATATGGGAATCTCTAACTCTTTGCAAGGGGCATGGTTTATCCCATGCAACCCAGAATTTTGTTGGAGGGGTTTATTATTTAAAATTGGAGAAAAAGTGTAAAACTTACTTACTTACTGCTTATTAATCACCTATAATACCTCTAAATATATCTTTTGTGTTAAACAGCTACCAATTCTTTTTTGAAGTTTCTGGAGTTTGTATCCTTTCATACTAGAATGACTGAAAGTCCAGGAGTAAAGCATTTCATTTAACACAAGATGAGGCAATTTTTTCCTGGTTTTGTTTATTTGTTTTTATTGGTTGCTTTTTTTTTTCTTGTATATATTTTCCTTTGTAGTACCTTGTCAGGGTTGAATGAAACAACTATTAAGGGAGTGAATATCATAAACATGTTTAGATAGTTTTCTTACATTCATGTAAAACAAATATACCAATTTAATAAGATTGTTATTTGAAAACACTGAAATCGTTTATAAGATCCTCCTAACCATCTCTCATAACTTTGCTCATTTTTACTGCAATTGGAACTGATATTTTTTCCTCCAAATTTCTACTCCAAGCTGTAGCTATATAATAAGTTTTCCACACTTTTATTTGTAAACAGTTATCAGATAGATTACAGATAGCCTTTCACAACATGTTTTTCATTCGGATATCTTGCTGATAATAAATACTTTTCTGTTTTGAGTAGAACAGCAGAAGCAGATATTTATATTTTTAGACACTTTCCCTGTGAAATAAAAGTAAAAAGAGTGGCTGAATAGAAATAGCCTGACTATAATCATGGTTAAATATATTTAAAGGGTTTTATCAGCGTTTCAATTAGAAAAAAAGAAATAGAGGAAAAAAATCCAAAAAAAGTTAGAGATAATGCACCTTCTGAAAGTGTATTAGTGTGATTATGGCAGCTATATAATATAGTGTATTTGTTTGAGATTTTTTAAGTTGCTTTTCTAAAGTTTAATGAAAGTTAGCATTGACAGCTATGAGACTTTGTAGTAGTAATACTGAGATTTACTTTCTGATAAGACACATTATGTTTATAACAAGATCAGTGCACTCCACAGTAGCAAACACTGAATCTTTCAAATGAAATATTATAATTGTGAGAATAGGGATGCCCAGTTTAGCTCATGGAATTGAGCAAACAAATTATGAGTGTAGTACAGGCATGTTGCCAAATATATGTAAAGCAGTTTCTCAGAAAAAGACTTGGGGGGCTGGGTGGACAACAAGTTGAACAAAAAACAGCAATGTGCTTTTCATCCAAAGAAGACCAATGTCATCCTGGGCAACCTTAGGAAGATCATTGCAGTGAGTGGAGAGAGGTGATCATTCCTCTCTACTCAGCCCTGTTGAGGCCACATCTGGAATGATATGTCCAGTTCTGGGATCCCCAGTTCAAGAGGCATAGAGAGAATCCAGAAAAGCGCCATGATGATTATGGAACTGGAGCATCTTTGAAACAAGAAGCTGTGTTCATTCCAGACATGAATGATGGAAATCAGCTTTGTATTATAGGCTCTTAAATGTGTATATATAGGGATATAAAACTGTTATATATAGGGATATAAAACTGTATGTAAAATATCTAAGCTTCTGTTTAGTCAGGAAGGAAGGAAGGAAGGAAGGAAGGAAGGAAGGAAGGAAGGAAGGAAGGAAGGAAGGAAGGAAGGAAGGAAGGAAGGGAGAGAGAGAGAAAGAGAGAAAGAGAGAAAGAGAGAAAGAAAGAAAGAAAAAGAAAATAGCTACAACTGGTCAGACTAATTTTTTTCTTCTCTCTAGGTTCTATTCACTGTATCGATGTATTCCTGCCAAATGCAATGGGAGCTCAAACACCAAGCTGGAGATATTTATCTCCAGAATGTAGATATATAGTACTCAATTAATATGTTACACATAGGTGTCTGGAGCTACTCCAAATACTGTCTGGTATCATAGCTTTTCCTGACTGCTCTTCCTTCTGTCTGACATCTGCATGCAAATGTGTTAGGTATCTCAAAGGTCCTTCTGGACTGCCATTGCATGCAAATGGCTAGGCAGGAGAACTGAACCTTTAGGTTGAGATTTTTTCAAAATGGATTTGATACATTTAGGTGACTACAGCTATTATATATATCATATTATATAGGAGTATCACTATTATATATATCCTATGCATATGTCTTTAACTCATTTGGATATATGTTAGATATCTGAGCTCCTGTAGCAATCAGTGGTGATCTAGTCAGTAGTAGAGTCTAGAGAGCTAGCCAGAGACCAAATGGTTGTAACTACTATAGTGGGAAAAGCGTAGTTTCCCGGCCCTTGTTTAGAATGTCCTTGACTTAGTAAAAAAAGTAGTAAAATTAGTAGATCCAATGAATCCAACCCTTAAGGTGAGATAAATCCCAGTTCTTCTTCTTAATAAGGGAATAGTCTTATCTTTTTGAAACATTTTTTTTTCAGCTGAACATAAGATTTTTCAGATGAACAGAGCTAATTCTCTGTCTCATTTGTTACATTACAATACTAATTGAATACATATATATATATAACTTTTTGGGAAGAGGGAGGCTAAAACCGAAGTGGAGATCAACCTTTTAAAATTCTTCATCCGACCTTTTACAGCACTATTCTACAATCATTTCTCGTCTTTCTTAGTCTCTAACCAGTTTTTCTTTCTCTAAACCATCAAAATTGATTGAGAAATACCACAAATATTGTATTAGTATTGTTTAGAAAAATGGCATGCTTGGAAGTAGGAAAAATTTTAAAATGCACATTCTATTGGGTGGACTGTAGTCACTGGATAGTGAATTCTTTCATCAAGCAAAAAGCATAATGAAATCTTGCTTATGAAGAAGAAGCAAGCCTAGTTCTCTTGGTAGAAAAGATAATCTAAAGATAATATCATCTAAAGTAATCACCTGTATATTTGTGTCCAAATATATTTGTATGTTTGTTTGTTTTTATTTTAAAGGGGAAAAAAAAGTGAATTTAAAGGGAGATTCATTGAATTAAATCTGAGAATTATCTGGTATATAGATGGGGAATATTTTTTTTTTCTTTCGTATTCCTTCCCAAGGAATACTTTAGTTCCAGTGAGTAAACCTGATCCAGTTGAATTAACCAAAAAAAAAAAAAAAAAAAAAAAGGTAAGGGTGAATGGAGTAGTTTAAAAATGACTAAAGAATGATTTTTTTATTAAATAAAGAATTTACAGTTCAAAACATTTATAAATAGGCATTCCAGAAATAGAAATAATAGTTGATTTTCTTATCATACTGATCCAGGTAAATACCTGTTAAGGAAGATAAGTAGGAAGAATGGAAATCACAGAATGCTTTCAGTATTCAATGTGCACAGCATGTTAGATTTTTAATTCTTTAGCATTAGAGAAATATTTATTGCTTCTTATCAATCACAAGCAGAAAGAACAACTGAATAGCCAGATGCGGTACCATCAAAAGCTCCTGAGCTCAAGATACATTTACAAGGAAGCAAGGAAGGGGAAACACACACAAAACCTTTACCAGAACCTGAAACTTTTTTTTCCTGTCCAAAATAAATAAATTCTTTTGATATTTGAGAATGTTAGAAAATTTGGCAGGTTTAGAAGGAAAAGATTTTCAATACAAAAGTATGACACAAAATGGGATAAAATTGCTCTTCCTTGTATAGCAATGTCTGGTCATATTTAGAGGAAAATAAAAGAGATTATCTTCATACATATACCTATATTTTTTATTTTTATGCCTAAATCAGTGTGATTATACCTACAATAGCAAGTGATATGGCATAGTAGGAACGGATCGAATAGTGAAAGAACTCCTGTTAATGCTTGCCATATGCACATTTGAGGGGCTTGTCATGGACTGAGAGCATAGACTGAATGCTTGGAGGACAATAGTACTGGAGCACAATTCTCTCTCGTTTTGTCCAAAGAGAGTTCCATTCTTGTGATCTAAAAGTGCACCTAATACAAACCAAAGAGTGGTAAGTAAGGGGAGATAGCTAGCAGATTCAGAAGTACACTCCTGATCTGAGTTACAGAGGTGACAAAGACATATTTTGCCTCCTTTTTATGTTTAAGAATGCAGATATGCTACTTAAGAACACATATTTCTCTGTTGGTCCAATGGTATCATTTTGGATAAATGTTCATTACAGAACAATTATCAAAAAAAATCTACATGCCTAAGTATCCTTAGTGTATCTGTAGTAGCTTTAAAAATCTCTTTGTCATTTTCAAGGCAAAGTTTGAAAATAAATTTTCTGTATGTGTTTACCACTTAGAAGGATGCTTTTTGCTTTCTTGGTTATATGCCCAATTTCTCTTTTGAGTTTGCATCTGTGTTGTCTTCCAAGTCTAAAGAAAGTGTTTAAGTTCATTGAGAAAGATGGAACTTTCTTTTACTTTGTCACAACTGAACAGTACTAAAGTATTTCATTGAATACTTGCAGAAAAATATCAAGGAGATAGCTATTGAAGGCCTACTTTTCCATTAAAAAGAAGCATCAGTTATATATATAATTTATCCTTTTAAAATGACTGAAAAAAAAAAGAATTTGAAAACCTTATCATCTTTAAAATCAGAAAAGAACTAGCTTGTGCACTACTTGTGCATTCTTTATTTTTGCATGTGTAAAAATATCAGCATGCGACATTGCAATGTGATGGAATAATTGACCAGTTTTGATGTGTAACTTTTACTGAATAATAATGAATCTTTTTCTGTTAAGGAGAAGTGATCAATTAATTACCAAACTCAAACAAAAGCAAATTTTTAGTCTAATCATGTAAATTATAGCAATATAAAATGTACTTATAATATACAAGCATGTATTTCATATTACCAAAACTGTTTACTGGAATGCAGCAACGGCATACAAAATAAGTTTATTTTCAGTAGAGAAACTGATACAATTTGAATGTTATTTTAAGTACATTGATTTTGCAAAAATGTAGCAAAAACGGCTGGGTTTAATCCTTAGTGTTACTGCAAGGTCCTTGAAACCCAGTTACCAGCTGTGAGTGTGGATGTAATCTGGCAAGAAAAGCATGCTCATTAACTAATAGGCTGTAGCAAAAGTCTTTCACTAGGAATGTAGGTGGTTAGCAGTACTGCAGTTCTACCAGCAAGTAAAGTCAGTTGTAAGTTAGCCTGTGAAATTAAAAATATAATCAGAAATTTCCTGGCACTGATGCCTTTTTTTCAGTTGATTTAACTGCAGGTTCTTGGATCATTCAGAAAAGCAACCATGGGAATCAAAAATAATCATAAACACACAGTGGCTTAGTCATTTGGATGATGCAGTTTCACACTATATATATTTCTCTTTAGTGTGAGGTAATTGCATTGTGCCATTACTCTACGTCTGCTTTTTTTCAATATGAGACATACAAGTCCTTTATTATTGCTTCATGGAGCAAGTCATGAACAAAAATCATATATTTTCAATCATAAATAGATAATTAAAATATAAATGGATATCAGCATGAACAGCTATTTGGAAGAATACTTACAATAATATTTGCAAAACATTCTGAAAATATCAAATGTATATGTTATAGATGAAGATCAGTGAACCAGCTACAGACAAATGTTCATATTGACCTGCATAGCTGTAACACATTCAGATAGTACGGATATGTTCAGATAATCTAGATTTTTTTCTAATGATACTGACCTTTGGCTGTCCAACTTCCCTTTAGCATTTACAGAGCTAACCTGACTGTTCTTAAAGACTGACATTGTTAAAAATAACCTGATGCATCACTGCCTGGATCCTGGTTAGTGTATGCAATCTAATCATACTCTCATGGTCACATTTTCAAGAAAGTCTAGGAGCCTACGCTCAAGTTCAGTTTCTGAATATCCTGCCTGCTGTTCTGGGCTTCAGGTGCCTCTCTGGTTCATCTCAGAAAATCTTAATAGAGGTAGTCTCTTCGGTCTCTATTATGCATTATATGTACTTGAGGTTCCTAGTCTATAGCATGACTTATGCTTCCCAGTGGATCTGAAGATTTCAGTATTAAAATATGTGTTGATACTCGCTTTCTATTCTGCAAGTCAGGCACTCTTCTGAGCTACAATCTGAGTAAATAGAGGAGAAAGGGGTCATGTCAAAAGAGGAGAATGGGATGAAAAATGCTACATATTTTAAAAGACTTGTGAACTTATTTGTGCCATTTTGCAAGCAGGGACTTTAACATTATTATGAAACCATTTTATTTTGAGAGTAACATGGTTAAGTAATGAAACAGTCCAATAAATAATGAAGGATCCTGGAACCGCCAAATGGTTAGTTGCTCTGGATATTTAATTTACTTTAGGACTGAAGGGTGAGCAGCTGGTTCTGCAGGCACATACATGAATAAGTAAAAAAAATCTTTATAAAGGCACAATAAAAGTTAGAGAAACATTTAAGGAATAACATTTTGATCCTTCGGAGTATATCTTAGAACAAAAGAGACTCCTGGGCCACTCTACTCTCTCCTTTTGAAGAAATATCTTTTGTGACCTTTTATATGTCTCTATATCTCCTGCTTCCTTCCTTGACTAAAAGTGTTTCACTCTTTTATACAGTTTAGATAGAGAGCTTTCAGGTTTAGTTAATACTGTCACTGAAAGTTCATGAGGCACAAGATTTCATTTAAGAAAATATTCACAGAGGAGAGTTTCATTTAAGTGAGATTATATTTTAATCATTTTAGATTCAAGGCATTTTTTTTTTTTCTGTTCTGTCTGTCTACAAGAAGTTGCTGTCTTAGGAAAGTGGGAGCAATTAAATTTTGTCCTAATGTCTGAATCTTCTTCAGTTACTTTGTGAATGTAGTGGAGATTTACTTACACTAGAAAGAAAATACATTAGTTATTATGAATAACTGAAATTCTTGACTGTGTTTTTAAACTTTTCTTGAAGCAGAGTTTTTTGTTTGTTTGTTTTGTTTTGATTTTGAGACATACGTATTACATGCAGTTGTCACGAACTTTCATGTTTTCCTTCTGCATGACAGCAAAAACTCTAGAAATGTTAGACTAATAGTATAGGCTGATAGAGCTTTCTTTGATACCAACATACAATTTGATTGTTTTGAAAGAAAATCATCTGCTTCAACTATATTAATTTTTGACAGAATGAGTCAACCAAACTGTATTTTCATCTTATTTTTGTTATCATCCTATTTTTTACTTTTGTTTCTCTAGGCAGTAACTGTTTACAAGCAGTCTCTTCTTTGACTGTTCAGACCTGTTATTCATAAGCAACTTCGTAGTTCACAAGTTATTCTGTGATTCTAGTTCCTGAATCCTCTAGGAAACAAGCAAACAAACAAAAAGGCTATACAAAATATGATAGGAAGGAGTATCCCTTGCTGATCCTCATATTCATCTTCTCCATGCACTAGGAGAAATAATCCTTGTAACATTTCATGTAAATATCATTTTATGTTTAATATCATTAGAAACCAAAATTCAGGGGTTGATGATAAAATGGAGTATATTTCAGTGGGGTAGGTGTAGGAGTGAATATTGATGTTGTCTCATCTGTTGTGGGGGTGCAGGGAAGAAAAGGCAGGGAAAATCAGTTTGCTTTTGCTGGAGAAGCAGAGAAGGGACGTATGGAAGTTTGGAAGATGTCAGGTAAACTGACACCTAGATAGGTTATGTACAATGATGTGGACATGGGAAATGAAAGATGGAATAGGAAACTAACATCTCGGTAGGTCATTCTTCTGAGTCTATTGAAACATTTTAGAACAAATCTGTGCAGCTCAAAAGTCAGAAAGCTGTTTTATTTATGGCTCAAAAATGCCCATGAATCATTCTGCCAACTGAACAAACTTGAAGAGAACACTTGTCCTCAGAAGCCTGCAAAATTCCAGCACAAACTGAAAACAAAACCAAATTGAGAAAGAGAGCACTTATTTGGGGGAAGGATGAATGTCATTCTCCTTAATTCAGCATCTGTCCTTTATGGTCTTGTCAAATGTTTGCCTACCACAAGATGCCTGCCTGCTCGGTGCTGTATTCTGCAGTGTGTAAGGTATATGGCATCTCGTAAATCTGGTAGTTCACTGACAGCAGTACTATACTTTTCTGCTCTAATTGCCCATTAAAATTTATATAATTAGGTTGAGGCTTGAAGATCTGAGGAGCAGGTATAGACCAGCTAATGGTGTTAAACTGTCTTGTTGCTGGATATATTGCTTAGAAGGGGACAATAGCAGCCACTGAAATCTATTAGGGAAATGTGAATATTGCACATCTCTGCTAACTTTAACACTAGTAAGAACAGTTTTGCTTCTTTCTCTTTCTTTGGCAGTATTACCATCCCAAATATGTATAATTTATATACATTCTGTTCGATGCATCTGGAGTGAAATTATTAGTTATATTGAAATGAACTTGCTTGGTGTGGTAGTCAGACAGAATGGTATCTTCATTCTTAGCGAAATAAGGTAAAAATGGCAAAATGTCTTTTTTTCTTTTCAAATAAATTTGGCATGAATTACTTCTTAGTCCAAATTAAATAATTAGATCATCTAAATTACTTTACTGGATTAAAAAAAAAAAATCTGTTTTCCACTGAAATAGATAATTGACAACTGTCTACTTGGTTTTAGTGGTACTTAAGTAATCCACAGCGGTTTCTGTTTTAATGGAGTTTATTTGACAGCTATGATAATTCCAATTTAAAATAAATATCTTGGAGATGACTCATTCAAAAAAAGAAAAAAAGAAGAAGGAAAAAGAAAAAAAAAATGAAAAGAATTTGAACTTCTTTCTGTAGTTGAGGATCAGCTTTACTGATACTCTCTTTTTATCTGACTAGGCCATTACGCTGTATACTAAAGGGCCAAACTGCAAGAAACTTGAAAATACTTCATTCTATTTTCATAATTGGTTGTACCCCACATTAGAAAATCAACATTTTAGGTATTAAAGTATTTGAACTCATAACTATCACTATAGGCACATTTGTTTGATACCCAGGAATAAAAGTTAATTACCATACAATTCTAAACTTCCAGCCATGTGTGCACAGGCATTTGTGGATATTCCTCCTTATCCAACAAATGTGGATTTAGGAAGCACCAGCATGATCAGCTAATTGTGAAGCACTTTGATTATTTCTGGATCTGTTTTGCATAGTAGGTTTTTTGATACACTGTACTAATCAAACCATTTCTATTCAGCCATATGAAGTGTAATAAAGAATGAGTACCTTCTCCATTACCGTTTCCTGTTCTCTAATTTTTTGATGAGTTTCTCAGAAAACTTTGCCAAGTTAACTCCCTTTTGACTTCCAAGTAACTCTTTTAATTCACAAGGGTGGATGATAATGCTGGATTTATCTTTAGTAGCATGTCATGTGCTAAACAAATTTGGCAAGTAAGAATTTTTCTGTGCTTAGATTGATTCAGTCATCAGACATTTGCTACACTACAAATATCCATTTCAATATATTGAATTTATTACCTAGTATCTGTGAGCACTGATTAGCAATTTTGCTCATTATCAAACTGAATCTGTTGTATAAATCATAGCCTTAAATTGTAGTGTGGTTGTTCCCTCAACCTCTTTTAACCTTTCTGGCTCAAGTACTTCAACTAGGTTTTAAAAAGATAAATACTTAATTTTTCCAGTTTTAATCTTGACTGAAAATCAGAATTCTATATAAAAGATTCTCTACAACTAACTATAAAGAATCTATTTGGACACTTAACCTAGCTCTATACTATTAAATAGATGTATGTATTTTTATTTTGCTAAATGTTGGTATCTTATTCAACCTCATTCATTTATTTTTTCCTTTCCATTTAGAAAAATCTTGGATTTTGTTTCCAAAAATATAATGTTATGTATTAGAAGGAACCAATTAAAGCATTATGATCAGTTTTGAGATTATTCTCTTTTCATTTCTAGCTTTCCACTATCTCTTTTTTCTTACTCGATCTACTGTTCTGAGTATAAATGAATAGGTATATGCTGAAAGAAATGCTCTCAGAGTAATGTGAAATGCATAATGTGTTGAACACATTACTGCAAGACTCTCAATTTCTTGCTTCAACAGAACAAAAAATGCTCTTTTTTGTTAGTTTTATTAGAACTTTGGGGATTTTTTGGAAGTAGAGAAAGACATTGCAAATGCTGTGCACCATGTACTCTTTCCGTCCTTCCCCTCTCAACTATAATACATTGCTGTTCTGATGTCTTATCCAGAAACTGTGAAAATTAATTCAGAATACTAAATAATGCATGTCTAAACCTCAAAAATGCATTTGAGAAAACTCAAGGGTTAGAATCTTTGAATTCACATGGCACTATACTTTTTTAACCCACTGATGACATTACAATTTTTTTTTTCAGGTGAGCATATTTTTATTGCACACCTACAATTGGAAAAGCATTCAGATCTTTATTTTTTTCCTAAAATTACTGCCTGACATACAGCTGTGAACAGCTTAAAAGGAAAAACTGTAAACAGCTGTCACAGAACACGTTTGTGTTTCAGGAGGCTTTGCTTTGCAATCATTTTTTTGAAAGTACCATAAGAGGCACTGCTTATGTTTCCATTACAGAGAGCCTCATTCTCTGCTAAATAGTGTGTGGATCTTTTGTCCCTGGTGCTTTATTATTTCATCCTTTGGATCTATTTTTCGCTTGGTTGAATAGTCAGCTATTTAACATGAGTTGAGATAACCTTTGAAAATGGCTTTTCCTGACGTTTGCTATGCAAGACCTATTCTCCAAACGCAAGCAACAGCAGTCTTGAGAGGGTTTTTTTTTTCTTTGTTTTGTTTTGGTTTTGTTAGTTTTATTTTTTTCCTTTCTCTTTTTCCTAACTTGACTATAATCCTTATTTAGAAGAATAAACTCACAATTACATACCTTCTGTCTATGCAACTGGAAATCCAGATGTAGAATACAGTGAGTGGAATAAAGATATCTGAAGAGAAAAAGAGTGAGAGAAGCGATCTGGTCAGGGTGTTCTGTTTTGTGGAGTTATAATCAAGGCTTAACTTCTTGTAGTATTTTATATCTTATGGTTCTGTGTCTCAATTTTTACCCAGAGTCTTTTGCTACCTAGTTGCCCATTGATCAGGGGTTAGGCATGTGCTCAGAGGTTACTGAACTCAATGTCATTTTATTATATATTTTTAAAGATTTGTATTTAAGATGGTAGATGTTTTCTGTCTCTCCATTTTTTTTCAGAAACCAGTTCCCAAGTTTTATACTTCCATACTATTTTGCTCAGTTATTTAAGCTTCTCATGTGGATTATGAGCTCTAAGTATTTCTGTAATAGATGTAGCAATCATTCAAAATACTGCCTACCCCACCAACTGAACTGTTCCTGTTTCTAAATAACTTCTTACCATATTATTATTCAACTAAATATAGTATAATAAATGCATAATTACATGTGTGGGCTTCTAATTTGCTCATGTCATTAGGATTTGCTAAACTACTTTCCTTCTTAGTTTGCACAAGGTGATACTAAAACCAAGGAGAGTAACGGGTTAACTTTCGGTGGAAGATTGATTCCATCTTTTGATCTTCCTGGTATTCCTCAAATAGAATGAATTCTGAGCCATACAGCAACCACAAAATCAGTTGCAAGTTATTTAAATTGGATTATAGTTTATCTAGAGCTGATACATGACCATGACCATATAATACCCTAATTAGAATTGCTTAGCCTGATGGGTTTGACATGTCATTCAGTATTCATTTCAGTCAAAACAGTTTAAAAAGGAAACAGAATTTATAACTGAGTAAGTTTGAAATTACGATTGTTGAAATTTGGTTTTCTAAATCATTCCGTTTATTGCTTGATTTGTGTGAAATTTACCTGAAAAAGGACATAAGGGACATTAGATTTTTTGTCTGTTGAGGCTTTTTTTTTTTTTTTTTTGGCTATTCCTTCAACATAGAATTTTGCAAATTGTTATTTATGTTGTCTGCATTGCAATCAAAACCACACTAATCACAGAAGATGGATGAAGGTATCAGCTGAATTGTTACATGATAAGAAAAGTTCTTGAACCACTGCAAGATTACACAAAAACTCATGATGCCAAGAAATAATGTACTTGTCTTTGTGGTAAGTACTGATGATCAGAGTCCTGAAGATGAAAAAGATACTGTGTCTGTGAATACATACTAAGTCAGATTTCTGCATTTAGGATATGTTGAGAAGAACATGTCCTGAGTTTTGTTCAGTGCAGATTTTAAGTTTGTTCTCCATTATTTTTTTCAACACATCGTATATGTGTATGTGTGTATTCCTGAGGTTCTCCCTTTTGAGTGCAGAATAAAATAAAAAGTAATAACACTGAAAAGCCGATGGGCAAAAATTGATTCATAAATGAGAAGGAGGCATTCATCTCGGCACTCTTATTGGAAACCTAAATCTCAGTAAATTTGTAGCCTAAGGATACAATGGGCTTAAAGGATTTCTGTCTCTGAAGAAAAATTAGAAGGCCTTTGAGGTAAGGTAAATGGAAAAGGTTGTTTGGGCAAATGTGGAGCTCTAGCACTATTAAATGTTAAGCACCATCAGGGGGTACCTCAGTCATTAACGAGAGTGGCATGTTGAAGATTGTTTCAAGCAGGAGAAGAGTTATGGATAGCTATGTGGAGGTGGCACAATGCCACAGGGAAATTATGTCAAGCAAGAAGAAGACTTTTTTTTTAGCTTATTATGGGAAAAAAAAGTACTAAAATACAGCCCTTTTTTTTAACTACTTTAGAATTTTTTTCTCCAAAATACCCTATGTTGTCTTTAAAATTAAACAAATCTGGGACACTAACTTTGGAGTCTGCTGTGCATGTACTTTGTAGATTCTTGTTCTTTGGTATATTTTTTGTTTATTTGCAGTGTGAACATCAGTATCAACTTAATACAAACATGTTTGTGTTCACTTTAAATCTAAGTAGTTAGAAGTCTTGACTGACTTGGAAGTGTTTTATGGACCTTGTGTGTTAGTTTTGTATATAATTAAAAGGGATCTCAGGGGTTCTGTAAGCAGCCAATAAGTTAAGCTATCTGGTGTGAGAATAATGTGTTGCTATCTAGGGAGGGAAAGATTTAGGAGTTGAGCTAGAATCCCTCTTTCAAGCCAATGGAGCTTGAGAAGTGAGCAGACATGAAGTGTTATATCTCTAGGCAGTAGTTACCAGATTTCTCATTACACTAGCACATCCTTCTGGCTTCTCTGCAAAATGGTCCTGAAATTAGAAGCTCTGCAGGAAGCTATCTGTGTTCTCACAGTTGGAAATATGTTGTTGGGATGACAGCAGTTCCATGGAAAATGGGTATTAAGATAGCCTAAGCATCAAGAATATGTTGCTTTCCAAGTTCACCTTAAGGTATTGCTTGGAGAGAATAGCAGTTTGCATGATCTATGTTGTAATCCTATCTGAGAATAGATAGTGTGTACAGTGTTCAGAAATGCCAGTTTAAGGTTATCTTCTAATATATTGTGTAGTAGGACAAAAAATTGTTCTATGGAAGGAACTACATTTGTTCACAGAGTAGACTTCAGCAGTTTCATATAGAAACTCTTTCCTCTACTGGGAGTATGCACCGCTTCCTATTTAATTTGTTATCCGGTAGTACCTTACACCTACAACAACTATTTATAGGAGAGTTGGCAACATGTAACTTTTCAGTTTCCTTTGAACTGTCATTACAACCCACAGTTTACAAAGCCTTATTTTTCTTGCTGTTAAAATATGCCAAGATTTAAACTCCTTTTCTCATCATCATTATTTTGGACTACATTTCAAAACAAAACAAAAGGAAGTTATTGTCCATTTTATGGTATTCTGGTATATGCATGATCCCTCTAAAATGGGATAGAATATTTCATTAATGCACCAAGTTTATGTCTACTCTTCTTCATTACTTTTTAGGGAATTTATAATCTTGGTAGTCTGTTGGAGCAATTCCCTTTTTATTTGCAGTGCTTTACAATTCAGAGAACAGAGAATAAATGTGGAAAATGTGAACATTCTCATAGAAGGTACATGATAAAAAACTGAAAGGATATGAGGAAGAGTAGACAGCTCTTCCCATCCTTTGTCCTTGTCCATTTGTGCAAATGTCAGTCACACAAACTTACTAAGTACTTTAGACTAGATTATACATATAATTTTATAGAGTGATTCTATGATTGATATTTACCTTATGAATACTTTCACAAGTATAGGCCAGGGATAGTGTCTCATTATTATTTCTACAATACTAGCATCATTTGATCAAGAGAGATGTTAAGAGAGATGAAATCATGCTGATTTGTCAGTTAAGTATGAGAAGTTAGAGAAGTATTACTGAAGTAGTAATTCTGGATCTACCATGTTCCTTCTAAGGGCAGCAATAGAAACATGAGTCTTTTACAAAGGTATGGGAAAAGGGAGCAAAGTGTTAGACTGCTACAGTCATACACAGATTATCCATGAGGCTGAACTGTATACATCTTTGCCTTCAGTACAAAAACGTAATTTTCATAGCCAAGTAAGACTCTAGAACTCAAAGTTGAAAAATGTGAATAACTGAATGAATTTACCAGTGTTGAATCTGCATTGACATCTTGACTATCCAGTGATATTTTAATAGTATTAGGGAGGGTAAGGAATCCATCTATTTGGGATACAAACAGGGAAAAAAATATTAGCTACATTATAATTAAATGTTGCACATGTTCAGAATATGCCATGTTGCACATGGCGGAAAGGTTAGTACCACATGTAATGCAGTAAAAAAATATTGGGTGGATAAATGGGACTTCATTTTCCCATTTTTTTTATCTAGCATTCTTCAAAAGAGATTCAGTTTGGAGGAAGGAACATACGTTCTTAGAAGCTGTTAACATAGCAAAAATGTATAGTCACATATATAAACAACTACTTTGGCGCTTTACTGGAATTGTTAAGCACTTTTTATGACAAATCTTTTAACTGGTTTGTTTAGGATATTTAATATCTTTAAAAATTAAAACTCATTATTCCAATTTCATTTTAATGTAAGACTTAAAATTCAGAGACTAAGAAGTAGGAAGAAAAAAAAAAAAGATCAGTTTCAGACTAAGATGTTGCTCATCTAATCTTGCAGGAACAGATCCAGTTAATGTGAACTTTTATACAGTTAGCGCTAAAACATCCAGTTGCAAGTGAAATTAAAGATAAAAGAATGTATGTAAAGCCCTGAAGTGCTGGATTCATTCCTTAACTAGAAGTTTTGGTCTACAGATTTAATTCATAGCTTTTGAAAATGCTAAATATCACACATATTAAGTCTGCTTAATTCAGATTTAACAGTAGGAGTTCTGGAGGCCTGCCATGTACAAAGTAAAGTGAGAGAGGTAAGCACTCCCCTGACTTTAACAGGAGCCATCACTCAAAATAATTTCTGCCTAATTTGAAACCATAGATATTCAGGCTGAAATCGTATGGAAACTTTGTGCTTTGCTGAAAAGTTTACATTAAAGCAAGATTAAATTGCCCCAATTATAGCACCTGTGTATCAGCAAGAGAGATTCTTGCTCTGTTTTTTAGAGCTAACACAGAAATGTCTAGTAAAACCATTTGAGGCCATTTATGTCATATGGAATTTTGTTAAACTGTGCTTATTGAGTGTAAAGAGAAACAATATGAGTGCATTATTAGTAATAACACAATATCCATTTCTTCCAAGTAAATGTAGTATTGATCAACAATGAATAGTTGTAGAGAAATCTTTAAATTACAGTATTTATTATGAATGTGATTTACAATTAATTATTTAAACAATACATTTTCTCCTCATTTACATGTATTGAAGTTCTCTGGAGTTGGACATCCTAATTAATGGCAAAATGTAATTCTCAATTATGAAAGTTTCACACAAATCATGTTTGGAATAATAGCCTGTTATTCTCATGAGAAAAGGTTCAAGCATAACTCATGTCTACAGGAATTAGACACATCTTTCAGAATGGTAGCACTCAGATCCATTTCTAGGTGTTTGTTTTAGGAATAAACTCACATACACAAAGAAGAATTTAGACATCTATATTTGATTGAAGGGAACACAACAATTCTATTCTGTTCAGTTTTCCCAGGCTTTGATTTTGACATCAGTTGGGGTGTTCCACAGTTCTCATGCTTTTTTGTATATTATGGTTTCCTTCATATGTCTAACAATTGGTGTATAAGCAGTTGATGCACTGCCAAGGGGTCAAGAAACAGCTGAGGCATATGCCTGGTCCCAGGAATCTGAAAATTCAGAGCATTACTTTTCACAGCCTATATGTAGCCCTACCTACCAAACGGCTGTCAAGCATCTAGCAGGCAGACTAAAAGTTTGCCTAAGATAAGGAATTAGAAATTGTCCTTGTGTCTTGCCTTGTGTCTCACCAGACCTTGTGTCTCATCAGACGTGAATGTCCACTTATGTACAGTAGCCTGTGATTCACAATTCAAAATCCATTCTTAATATTATATTTAAGTAGTTTCTGCAGGCCTAAATAAATTGCTAGCTGTTGCATCTATAATGCTGGAGAAAGAAAGTAAGAGATATTTGCTTTTATGTAATAGCCTATTAAACAGAGCATCACCCAAGAGAGTAGAAGATTGCAAGGTGGAGTTACAGTGAAAGGAATACAAAATTCCTAAGGTCAGACGGAGGAATTGAGTGATCCCTTTGAAAGAAACTCAGATCTATCACACCAGACTGTCACTGCATTCTGTGTTAAGGATGACTTTGATATCCCCAAAAGTGTGGTTTTAAGAGAAGAAGGACTATCTTTTCACTGCTGCTGAAACTTTGTGTGTGTGTGTGTGGTGTGTGTATGTTAACATTTGTTTCTTTTTTCTCTTTTTTTTCCCCCCTTCACCTGTTGAACTCTGAAAAGCAAAGTAGAGAGAAAGAAACTTAAGGAAGTGTATATGTGATAGAGGACAAATGTTTTTCAACAAAGGAAGTGGGAAGAATAGTTCAATCTGAGTGAAAAGAAGATACAGAAACTCTCAATTGTCTCAATGTTAATTGTCTCAAATGTAAAATAGTTTTTTATAGTATCCTTTCTTGGGACATGAATGGTGTAAACTACTGACAACAATTCCAGTCTTATGACAAGTGGATAATGAAGCCTAGTAACTAGTCTTCAGCTGAATTCAGCACATAGATAGTCTTGGTGCACTCAGAAGAGTGAGCAGGTAAAAAAGATAAGAATTTGTTAGTAAAAAGAAAAAATGAAAAGAACAGATAATGATTGGACTGAACCGTAGAGTTCCCAAAGTTGTCAGAGAATACATGTGCTCCAGTCTGAAGAGGTAAAGCAAGAGCTTAGTGCAATGTCAAATAATTGGAGAGTTAAGTAATCAGGAGAGTTGGGAAAAGAAGTACTGTCTTGGACTCTAAGCGAACTGACTAGGGATATAAAGCACACCTGGAATAACACAAATGAAGGAGAAGAACTGAAGAGTCAGGACAGAGAATCAAGAGTGAAAAACAAATATTGAAAGGATAGAAAGTTACAAGGCTTTAGGAAGTCTACAGCTTTCAGGACATGGTCATGCAACCCTTGCCTGGAGGTGTCCAACTACTTATGAGACATAGTAGACACAACTGAAGCAAAATTTGTGTCCTGTGGACATAGCAGCCAGGTACTGCTTTACCATGGAGTAACTGTCCCCTCTACCCTCCATTTTGCAGGTAATTAAGTGATTTTTTACAGGGTTACATGCTGAACAGTTTGGATGGACAGAATAAACAATTTGTGCTGTTTTCTTAGCTGCTTTGACTATCTCAATCTTAGCCACATCAAAGTTTTCTGTGGACATCACTACACTGAAGAGCAGCAGTGAGGATTAAAATTGACCAAACATGTTCAGTATTTCCTTTGTAAATATATCCTGGGTGGAAAGAAGAGGTAGTTTTGTGGTCAGTATAAAAGCCTGCCAAAAAGGCAAGAACTATTTCAAACTGAAATCATCCACACCCCTGTATTTGTTGTTTATAGTTGGGGATAAGAGGAAAGAGTTTAGTTATCAAACTGCAATCTCATTAAGGAAAAAAATGATAAAAGAAAATCCATGTGGGGAACTTTATGGCTTTCATTCATCCACTTGATTTTGCATAGCTTCCTTCAAGAAAGGTCAGAATCATTATGCCATCACCTTATAATTATATCATTTTGCTCTTTGGTTTATTTGTTTGTTTTACTTTTCCATTCCTATTCTCCAGTCTAGATGCATGGCCCCTATTCCACTTTCAATTAAATTAAGTCCTTATTAATTTAATTTGCAATCGTGTCATCTTCTTTTGATTAGTTCCTGTGAAACTGATACCTTAACTGAACCTAAGCAAAGGCTGCTGAACATCACACATCTTAGTTTATAAAGAGCCAAAACTATGACTCTGTAAGCAATTCTCTTTTTAAAAACCAGTAAGCCATCTACTACTCTACAACTCAAGTGGAACACCCAATCTTAGTAAAATATGAAAGCAATCTGCTATTGCTAGAATAGGCTGTTTCTATTTTGGTTGCTATGGTTTCTGCTTTGGTTGCTATTACTTTACAAGTAATCAAAATGCAGACATGAGGCATGACGCACTGCACCTCATGTGCTCCTTCAGTGGAGATTAAGGACCCCAAGTCAGTGAAACATGTACAGAAGGGTATTATATTCCCTCTTCTCAAATGCTCACTTTCAAGCAAAAACCTAAATTATAAAATTATGCTTTTTAAATATCTCGGAAAAGTAGTTGTATTGACTACTAGAATTGTCATACCAGGGATAATATACTTTTATGCTTGTAAAGTGTTCAGTATAACCAAACCTAGCAGTATTTATAGTGTTTGCTTCTTTCTAAGTGAGACTTAGTTGCAGAAGATCAAATGTTGCAAAAGAAAAAAAAATAATACAAGCATATGTAATGATAGACTATTCATACAATTAAATTTCCACAGCTACTTCACTGCTTCTTTGTGTTATTTCTGCAACAGCATGGTTCTACTGAAGTTTTTGTTGTTGTTGTTGTTGTTGTTGCTGTTGTTTTCTAAAAGGTTTAGGACTTTTTAAAAATCTTCATAAGTGCTTTCTGAGATGCATATTTTCTTGTTTATTTCTTTTGGACCCTTTGTATTTTATATTCTGCTTTGACTTTTTTACTTAGCAATTTAAATGAATAGATTAATAGATTTTTTAAATGCTAGGTGTATGATAGTTGGTATTTATTGCTTCTGTGCAATGTTTTTAGAACTAAGCAATGCAGATGAATAAAGACTAAGAAAAATATTTTATTAGGGAAGGTATTTATTGTGTGCAAAGTCTAAAAATTGGCTCCAAAGAGTGAACTACTATTCAGGCATACCTGAATCTGTGTATTGTATTTCTGAATGTAAATCAAATTATAATTGTGCCATCTTATATGGGTTTATTAGCAAAGATACTGAATACTTTACTTGCTATAAATTATTTATAAAATACATTTTATTCAAAAAGTGAATGTTTTGAAAACACTCTGGCTAATAATTTAGCAGTAATAATTATTCAGAAAAATAGATTTTTTCCTTCAGATTTTTGGCAAGGATTTGGAAGCATAATAAAAATATAAGATGGGAAAAATATCTTTGTTTTGACAAAGAAAAGAATTTAAGAAGCAAGAAGAGGTATTTTATAGCAATATAAAGCTTTTTTTCATTAAGCAGTTTTCTAATAAACCATATCTATTTTTATGTTAAGTATATATAGTAACTCTGACATGCACACATTGAAATACATATTTGCCTCACATTTTTTTTATTTCTATAGCTCCTTTTCTTTAAGTATTCAATGTCATTCAAGCAAGGAAATTGGAAAGGAGTTAGCTTGTGGCAAAATAATTCTGTCCCTTTAGGTTTGCCCCATGAGAATGCTCATATAATAGCCCAAATCCTCTAGATTTCGGTCTCTCAGTTTAACTTGTCAATATGTAATTATGATTCGTAAACAAAACAGATTACTTCACAGTTATAGTATGATTGCAATTATGCAGAACGGAGCAGAACCACACATGACTGGTGAAAGGGATTGTCCCATTAGTACTTCTTTTATATAATGAGCCATGGAGATTGGGACTGTACTTGCATTCTTCAACTTAATCTGAAACAAGAAATCTTTTGAGATCCCCTAAATAATGCCATGTAAAACTGGGACTTAATTTTGATTGCCACTACTAAATTTACAAAGCAATGAAGTATTTTTTACATGTGTTTTTTTATCTGTTTATCATAGTTGCTGGCAATATCTTTACACGACTACTGGATAAATAACACTCTACAGATAACATTTTTGTCACATCAAAGCATTTTCTGTTACAAATTCCGTTACAGTTTTATGATGGATCAACGCTAGTATGGATTGTCAGTAACAGTACAGTTTCTCTAGCATAGTAAAAGGAATTAGCTAGGGTAATACTTCTTTTTGTTAGTATATTTAAGGACTCCTCAAAGAACATGGGAAATATCAATTCTTTCTCAATTCTTGTTGCTTTAGCAGACTTTCATCCTCACTCAACTTCTAGAAGTTCTTTAATCCCAACAATAAGTACTTGTTAATATGATTATGTTATATGTAAAATAAAGTTGTTAAAATTTCCTGTTACTATACTTTGATAGGTTACATCAACATGAGCATTGCCTTCTATCAAACTTGTTTATTTTTCTAACCAATAGCTATATCAATGAGGTAAGCAATATACACTTTTTTTTTCTTTTTTTTTTCCATGTAATATCTATCCGTGTGATTTGTATAGGTTTATTTTAATCTAGCTGGCTAGTTTAGTTGCTCAGATGTCATTGTCAGCAGGAATATATTTCCTCCTGCAGCCAAACAATGGGGTTTAAGGCAGAGAAACCCAAGGACTTTTGATAGGAGGAGTATTCTTGCTATTACCTGCTGCCTAATTTGAACGCCAGTGACAAACATTATCACACACTTGGAAAATCATCAATGTATGTCATTAAAATTACCTTCAAAGAAGTTAATTTACATTCTGTCTTTCACTTCACTATGATTGATTCATAACCGGTGGTCTTCAGGCAGCTTGACAAGCAACCTCTAGTTGACTTTGGCTAGCAAACCTCTGTTTAGTTGAACACGCCCAAGGGAAGTCCATTAGATAGGGACAGTCTGCAAATGAAATCATGTTAGGCATATCCAGACCCTATTTAGACTAACCCGCATTACCACAAACAAACCAGTTCCATAAATTCACATTATCAAGTGTTCATAGTACTTGTTTGCATGTTTTATTTTACCATTTGAAAACAATGCTACATGGCCTTCATAGATTGTTCAGGATTATTTTTTTCTAATTTGTTGAAACTTCCTGATAGTTTCACAGTTCTTACTATCCTACTAACTCCTGTGATACTCAGAGCAGTAAAAGAGAATTTTAGGCCTATCACCATTCATCTTAAACAATATGAGCATATTAGTCAACTAAAGCACGTACTAATAGAAACAAAAATATTTTTTTTACATTTGAGTAAAATAAATAATTAGAAAGACATAAAATATATTACAAATACTGCCTTTTAAACTGTTGATTTTATGCATGGAGTAGATTGTATCTATGTAAAGATGTTAGAATGAGGACAAAAGCTTTTTTTTAGATTGATTTCCCACTAATTAAGAGGATTTTGCAAATATTTCAGTTTAGCTGGATATTACTGTGTTCTTTGATTGAATGGAAGTGTTTTCTGTTTGTTGATATTTCACAAACATTTTTCTTGTCTTACATTGTGTTTACATTGTTGCATTCTTCCTCCTTCATACATCTCACTAGCTTGCCTTTATACAAATATAATTACGTATGTCCTCAAGTCAGAATGATTTTGAGAGTCAAGGAAGCTGGGAGAAAAGTGTCCTGTACAATACAGAGCTAAAAAAAGGCGGGTAAATGTGGATTTTTTTAAGTAAATACTTAAGTTTAATAGACAAAGCACAGTAAACACCATACTGTGTATGGTTGCCTTGGTAATAGTGTGATTTCTCTAGCATATCAGAATATGCAGTTCAATTACTTGGTAGCTAATAACTTGCTAGGAAATACATGACGGTAAATCTCAGGTACCAGAAATTATAAGTTCACATTTATAAAATGTACTTTGCCTCCTTCTCAAGTTCTTTAAAAACACTTTACTTATGCATATTCCTCTCATATTCTCTTTAAGTTTCCCAACTTCACTTTCACTGCTTTTTTCAAAGTGATGATACATTCTAATATTTTAAGCATTTTTTTTTTCTTATGAAGAGAAAGTTATATTAAGGCCCCTGGAGAAAAGCAGACATTGAAATTGAAGTTTATTCCCATAAATGACTTCAGCCTACCTGTCTTGTTGTTGTGGAGGCTCTCTTTAGGCAAATTGACTGTACCTTGATAATGACCTAAAACACAGCATTAGTAATCATCAGTTTTGAAATTGCTTACACTGAATAGAACCATATATCCTGGAAATTAATATTATTTTCAGTAGGTAATACAAATAAAATTTACATAATCTTAAAATAACATGTTACTTCACCTGCAATTCTCATCTTTTTGATAATAGAATGAGTACCACTACTCAAATTTAAGTGTGATCACTTTTTAAAGTTTTCATTGTATATTTTCTTTTCAGATTTTACCTCCCACTATTAATGTAATTGGTAGCATTTGGTGGATACATAGCTACTATTTTCACTTGCTAACTTCAAAATGACTGTAATTTCTCATCTAGACTGTAACATAAATGTATTTTGTTAAGTCACTGAGTTTTAAGACTTCCATAATTAATATGTCAGTATACTTTACTATTATTTTAGCTCTTTTCTTCAGGTATAACAAAAATGCAAAGAGCATATGCATAATTGGTAAAATAAGTCACATCATTAAACTCTGATTTAATCCCATCTTTTATTTCCCGTACAGTTCATCTCTTGTCACGTCAATAGACATTAAATGACCAATTTGCTTAAGAAATCCAATAGTGTGCACTGCAGTTAATTTATTTGAGAACAATTACTAGCAGGGACCGACTTAGAAGTGAACATTACTCCTGTCCTCTTGCTGGGGGCAGGCAGCGCAGTGGTGAGTGACAGTGTATTTAGTGGCGGTGAGAGGTGCTTGGAAGTGGCTCCCCTCAGAACCCAGAGGGTGCAAAAAGGGCACCGAAGAACACAACTGTCAAGTAGCAGGTCCTGTCAGTGTGCAAGTAATGAAAATGTCTTATGATAGCTGCTTCAGTGAGCAGAATTGGCTTATATGCAAAGTATTATCAAGTTATATTAGCTCCAAGTGCTTTTGTCAGCACTGTTCTTTGTTTCTTTGAGGTAAGAATTGTGCTTTTGTAAGGAGTGTCTGCCATTAAACATGCCCTCTTATGTAACCATTGTGAGCACAAGGAATTCTCTTTTCTGTTTTCTGGGTGGGCATCTAGATATCAGACGTTTGATCCAGTTGGGGATTTGATGCCTCTGAGAGTGTGGAAAAACTAGATAATTCATTTGAACTACATATAAAAGTTTCTTTTTTTTTTTCTTTTAATATTTTAATTTGCATAGGAGGTTTTACATTGAATAATAAGTTTTATTTTTCTGCTGCTCTTAGGTGTTTTCTGTACTCCTGTCTTACTGCTTACTTATTTCCCTGTATTCCTTCATACAAAATTAGAATCAAACTGTAAAATGAAACAAATAAAACAAGTGTTAAACATTTAGTTCAGCCCTTTCTAATAACATTTTTTCTCTCCTTCCTAAAAGATTCTTTCCTTCATGTGTCATTGAAATTATAAAATTTCTCAATGTTAAATTGTAAAGATAGGTTAGTTTATAATTTGATATATTCCGTAGGTAATCATTATTATTGGATGCTGTGTGTATGTTTGTAAAAGAAAGAGAACCTCTTGGTTTGCACCACTGAGATGATAGGCTTCTGCTTCTTCTGCTGCACATAGTAGCTCATAACTTCCAAATAGAAACTCCTGTCTATAAAAAAACAGTGGACAAGTAATTTTGCCAAATAAGCTCTTCTGCCAGACCATAACTTCTGTTAAAGTTTGAAATGTCTTAGAAATCTTCACTTCACATGAGTACTTTAGCCTGTGATCAAAGTGTCACGTTCTAACACGGAACTTTAAATAGGCTGTTTTAAACTTCTTATTGCAAGAGCAGTTTTAAACAGTTGATTAATTTCCTTGAATCTTTGCAAAACATATTTCAGTTTTTCAACACTTTTTTGGAAGCAAGGACTCCAGAACTAAATAGAGCTTCCAGTAATGCACACACTGCTTACACCTATACTGACTTTATTTAAGTGCTGATTAACCCGTGTATATCCATATTAGCACTGTGTGAAAGAAGGAGAAAAAAAAGTAGGGAAGAAAAAAAAGATGATTTGTTTTGGGACACCTCCATGCAATATCTGAAAGCTGAAGAGACAGACAGGAAATGTCAAAAGGTCACAAAGATGAAATTGGGTGAGCTACAACTGCCTTATGAGTGTATAGCCTCTCAAAAGAATGCAGTGCTTTGTGGAGTCCAAGCTTGAGGATTTCAAAGGCTGTTGAGCAAGCTAATCTTAGCTAGCTTGACATTTGGAGATGGTGATTGAGCACAACAATATAAATTGTTTACAATTCTTTTTTTTTTTCTTTCTTTCTTTAAGAGATATGGAGTAATAGGAAATAAAAAATATTTTAGCCACAATTAAAAAATAAAAAAAGACAAAAATTTCCTGACTCCTGCTTTTTTGATCACAGGAGATCCATGGTTTTGAACTTCTAATAAATACGTCAGACCTGGGTATTATTTATAATTTTAAATATTTAAACTTCTTTTTCACAAATAATTAATTTGAATATGGTTTTCTTAAGATACCCACCATATATTTTTGCTGATGGTTTGTATATACCATTTTAACAAAGAAAAGTAGATAACTATCCACTTACTTAAGCAAACATCAGCATTTAGGTCAGTGTTTAATTAAAACTGACTGAAATTTCTGAGAGACCTAGGGCAGACTTTCATGTTTAGAATGGATTTTTTTTTTTCATTCAGATAATTAACTTCAAAACATCATCCCATATAACTATAAAGCAACTGCTTGAGTAATACCAAACTTCTTCTATCATTCCTGAGAATTATCATTATGTAATAATACATCTAATGACTTTCATCATTTAACATGATAGAGTAAATTATGAGAAGATCATTGCTTAATGAAATCCAGATGGAGGCTTTTTATCTAACTGGGATTTTTCTCTCATTCCCTCTGCTGTGCCACCAAACCATTCTAGTATTTTAAATTTACAGAAAAATGATTGAGAATAATATGTTGAACAATTCAACAGACCACCTAAACAGAGCTAATACACTCCAGAAGGAAAGAAAAAAAAGAAGGAAGGAAACTCAAATTTTGGACTTGGTATTTTCTGTGGTCTTAGGATCAGAAAAGTTGAAAAATATTTTAAAAATATAATTAGATTACAAATACTCATTTTCCTCACGTAAAATCCTACTAGATTTTTAGTTTGATATAGCTTTTGTTCCATCTAAGTTTCTGATATAAATGGAAGCATGATAATATGCTAAACAGAATAAGTATAAGACCCAGGAAGGCATCTCACTCCATTGCATGTAATTGGTACCTGGTCATCATTCAGCTCAAGTTTTGGATTCAAAACTTTCTCATTTGGAAAAAAAAACAAACAAACAACAACAAAAAAATATGTATTTTTCTCCTCTCTGCTTAGTTCTTTTCAGTATACTCTCAAAAAAAGAGCAGTCCAGATAGATATAAAATTCTTATTCTAATTATTGGTGTTTGAAAAGGGAAGTATTACTGTTTTATTTAGAGGATGCTGATGTCAGTTAATACATGCCTATATGCCACCATGGAAGTTACTTCAGTCAGATATAACTTCAACAGAAATTTGTGGTACTTAGCATCATTTTCTTATGGTATCAGAATAAAGATAACAGTGTAGTAAAGCAATAGATAACGTAATGATGAAAACAAAGAAAATAATTTTGTTTCGACTTTTTTTTCTTTTGGTTCTAAGATATATTTTATGCTATTTTCACTGATTGCAGTGAATGAGCCAGTAGTAAAAAGAAATTATGTTCCATGTATGTTAGCATTGTTATTTTAAGTGTTCTAAAAAGCCATTAAAATTCTGAGTCCTTTGCTCTTCCTTCCAGAGGAAAGGAAAATCAGAGGAGAAAAAAAAATCTATAAAAATTCTACTAACTGTTCCAGCAATACTCGCTTCCTACTGTTTATCAGCTGTCTCGACTTTTCTTTTTTTGACCAAACATTCTTGTTCAGCAAGTGAATACTTAGTCTGTGTATAAAGCAAATAATTTTCATACTTCTTCATAAAATTCTCCTAAAACACCTGGAACAAAGTTTTTTATGACTTTGAAATATACTTCATTACAGCAACTTATAGGCCTCAGTGAGTCAGAGGACGTGGCAAACAATAATGTGGACCAGTTTGTTCTGAAAGCTAGAAACGATTAATGATAAAAGCAGTGTTTTGAAGCTCATGCAGGGAATAGTGGCAGCTCCAGAGGGCAACAGCTTGTTAGAACTTCTGTTTCCTTGCTTTTGGTTGATTTAGGTTGAGAAAACTCTTTCAGATAGTCCCATAGGTGCACTGAAAGTGAAGGGATATTACACTGTATTCTAAATAATGATGTAGTTCTGTGTGATACTAGACAGGGTCACTTTCTAAAATGACCACTTAAATGATATATTATCTTGGTTAACTTTTAAAAAAGCAATGTAAATTACCTCTATGTATTGCCAAACTCATTGCAGAAGAGTATTCCACAGAGTTGGTTATTTTTTCTCTCTCAATCCTATTACAGTTGTCATCTTTGTGAAATGAGATATAGAAGCAGCTGCTCTATGTCCACTGCTTTTACTTGCTGTGACTCATTACTTTTTTTTCTCCTATCAAATTAACCTACTTTGTATTGTAATGTAATCCCATATGGTAGTGTATTGTATTGAATGAGTATATACAGACTTCTTCTGTCTGTAAGAATTATGCCTTCCATGAATACTTCCATGAATATATAGAATTCATGTATAGATTGCTATAGTTGTAGCAGAACCTTTACTTCCATTACTATAAGGATTGTGAGAATAGTATCAATAAGCATTTTCCTAGTACTTTTAATTTCCACTAAGCAATTTTTCCAGTTGCCTTAAAGGAGATATTTGAAAAATATTTGATACTAATTTAAAAACTCTTTGATATATTTATATAGTTCAATAATTACTATCTGTTTGCCTAGTTATAGTCTGAAAGCTTTTATTAGTTTACAGCTTGACATAAGTATATATATATTATTTGTATTGACAATTAGCTAGGTTGCTACCAAAAAGAGAAAGAAAAAAAAAAAGAGAATAAAAATATATTTGTGTATTTATATATATAAAATAAGAGAATTTTACTAGCTAACTGAGCAACAAAAAGTTGCTTTAGGGTGAGACTTTTTTCAGTTACTGTAATGAGTTTTCTCTGTGTATGTTCTCTCATGACCTGCAAATTGAAAATATGTTATGATTACGAAAACATTTAGCATGAAAATTCATTGCTTCCATATCTGTTTTAGCTCATATTTGAGCTGAATGTAGCAAAAGAAAGTAAGTAGTAAAAATCAGACTTCATTTTTATAGGTTCAATTATTTTAGGTTTATCCTACAAATGAGGAGGCCCTTATGATTCCTAATTTTGTGACTGAAGCAAACAGGGCAAGACACTAGAGAGTAGAAATGTGGGCCCACTTATAAGATATTAAAGAGTAGTATGATAGCAACCTATAATGTGTGGTTTTCTTATTTAAATGAATAATTTTAAACTCTGACCTTATACCAATGGATGTGAGAATTTTTCAACTGACTATTAAAATCATCTAACATTTGGATGTAGAAGCCCTTCTGCTACAGGGATAATTTTCCTGTGGCTACAACTTCATCTGTGCTAACCAAAAAAAAAACAAAAGGAAAAATAGTGTCCTCTGTTTATTTCAGCATAAGGCACTCAAGAGGTTAACTAAATCTTGTTTCTATGGTGAGAAAAAATAATTGGTATTGATTAGCAGTTGGTGCAGCATTGCTAGAAGGGTTATTAAAGCCTTACAGTACAGTACAAAATGATACTGAGAGCATCATGTAATCCCCTAGACTGTCCTACAGTAACCATTCCTGTGTTTGAAATGTCCTCCTGACTTTCCTCAAAATTCTCAGGAGCTTTGTTATACTTAGTGATTTCAAATTCTGAAGAACATTTAATTAGTTAAATGGCAGCTAGGAGTGAAGGGGAATTACCCAGATGTAGACACTGCTGTCTTTCTTCTCAAACAAAATTTGAGAACTATTTTGCTAAGAAAGAAATGATTAAAGAATTGGATCTTAATAGCCATATTTATCTTTTATGCAGTTTCACCGTATTTGATAGCAAAGTGACAGCAAGGGACTTGAAAGTACACGTTTATTTCTTTCTGTAGCAGTTTTATATTCTCAGTCAACATATTCTTACAGTATGCCAAGAATACACTGGTCTTCACATAAGTGATATCCCAGCAAATCCAATCATATTTGTCACTTATTTTGAAATAGAAAATTGCTTGTCAAGATATGTTTAAAAAATTATGCTAAATATCATAGTAGCTCAAAGAAAACTTGTGTTAAAATTAGAACGGAAGTTGTATATCGTGATCTTAAATCTCCTTTCAGTTATTGATGCTAATGCTTTTTTTTTGCTTTGCATCGTACTCTGAATATACTCATCATGACAGTTTCTGACTCTTTTAACAAAAATTAGTGCAGTTTAGTAAAAATGTCAAAAGAAGACAACAGTTTTAAGACTATATTTTGCCATATGTTAGTACTGACTTAGAATAAACTAGTTAGATTGACTTGTGCCTGAGTGAGACCCAAGAGATGACAGGTGGCTGTCAGAGCTCATGGTGCAATGAATAGGGAATCTGTGGGATGGCCAAGACTGACTTTGCTTGGTCCTTGGAGAGGTCCCAATGGAGGGAGCCAATCATTGTGGCTTCTGCACTTTGATCAGCTTAGTTTGAAAAATGAGAAACTCCTAAAAGTTAAACTGAAATTTCATTAAATGTTTTTAGTGTTTTTTCCTTACTCAAATCCTGTAGTAGTGAGCCATTGTAAAAGTATCACCTAGGGTATGCCAAGATATTCTCAGTACATTATTAGTAATGTATGACTAATGTGTATAAGGATCCTTAAGAGAGAGTTGGTTTTCTCCTGCTCCTTTTCTTCTACTTTACCACCTTCTATTCATTTATTACAACTGATTTTTCCAGGAATTCCCTGGCTGAGTTCCCTGCATTTTAAAAATAAATTATCCTCAAATACTGTACTTTACAGATGGTCTATATATTAAATCATGAAACAAACAGCTGAAAATGTTGAAAGAACTTAGCAACAACCTTAACAACGGAAGTTTGTCACTCACATTATACGATGACAAATTAAACTGAGTACTGAGGCAAAGTACTTGGGAAAACATCTGTTAAACAAAGATACAGCTAATGATAAACTAATCAAATTCTTTTGTTGCTGACTATCATCTAACTTTACCTAGGAACAGAAGAGCTGTCAAATCTACTTAGTCATTATTACGAATTTCTCAAGGAAGACTCAAGAAAGCAGTTCATTGTAATCTGTTCCAACTAAACTGATATAATTTCTACAAATTATCTGATCTGAGAAGCACATAGATAGATATGCATCAGACCTAACATATAGTAATCACAGATTCATATATACCCAGTATAGTTTCTTGAGAAAATTTCTGTCCTGATGCTGAACAGTTTATGCTGCTATTATCTTTGGTGAAATCAGAATCAGTTGTATTTATAAAATTCTTCATATGTGCTCTCATCTTTAATTTAATCTGTGCTGGTTTTTAGGCCTTGTAGTTTCTGTCATCTGTTTGAATTAAGTGGCGGAATAGTAGTTTATAAATCCTTCCATATGGATTACATTGCTTAAAATATACTAATACATTATATTAGCAAGTGTATATACATATTGTCTTTATGAAAGGGTGTGGGTGACTATTAAGTCAGACAGTTTCTTCCATGCAGAATGACACAGCTGTTGTCTATTTAAGCATGGATGTACTAGATACAGGATATAAAGCAGGAGAAAAGACAGAAAATAAGCTCTATCCTCTGGGGACAAAGAAATGTCCTTTGGGGAGCAAGCAGAAAAATCCTAGATTGCCTCAGTAGTCAAGAAATGCTGCCAAAGGTAAAGGCACATCACTTGGTTATGAAAAGTATATGTTAGATCAGAAAATTTAAATAATTCTTAAAGATCACCTTGTTGAACTATTGAAGATGCATGATACATTACAATGTGCTTGTTTTTGTTATGTTTTGTTTTAATGATTTTCAGTAACTGCACAAAAACTTGAGGTTTACTGAGTGTAAAGAGCTGTACTTAGCATGACACTTAACACTTAACTAATGAATAGACAGGGCAGCCAAGAACCACCTGGTGTTGCAGAAATATGTCAAAAGCTTCAAGGAAAAACCTTTCTTTCCCCTATGCGATTGGCACAATGTTCTTTCTAACTCATCATTCTTCCATGCTCTCACTCTTCAGGCTACTGAATTGTGTGAGATGAACTGCTCAAATCCATTTCTTAGGAGTAGTAAAAAAATAAATAAAAAACAAAAATGACAACAACAACAACAAAACAGTTTTTTATTTATCGGCAAAATTACATTGGATTTTTTTAAATGTTCAGTACTTCTCCCAGGTGTTTTTTTTTTTTTTTTTTTTTTTTTTTTTTGT
>JAWLRI010000108.1:0-10500 GCA_034781795.1 Crypturellus tataupa | reverse complement strand
GTTTCCTTCTTTCTTTCCTTCTTTCTTTCCTTCTTTTCTCTTTCCTTCCCCCTAAATTGTGTTTTGTGAGAGATGTGAAATGATTTAATCAGATAGATAGAAAGAAAGATAGGGAAAATTTGTGATAAGCGTGAAATCCAATGTAAGATGTAATTTTCCACCAATTTGGTGTCTGTTTTCAAAAGATATAGTTGCATAAAGGTTTGGGTTGAAAATAATTAGTTTTGTAGTCTATGTTTGCAGGGTGAATTGGCACACTACCTGAGCAAATGATGTTTCTTTCTAAACTCTCTTGAAGCAATTTCTAGAAAAAAAGTTGTAGAAAAAAGCAAGACAGTTTACTCTTGGTGCATAGATCTTAAGGGCTTATATTTGAAAATATTAATGATTTTTGCATTAGTCTTAACTCTAGGAGATTTACTATCTTTGGGAAATGAAATAGCAAAATATGCCTTCTTAAACCATATACTAATGAGATTTGTATAGGTTTCTGCAATTTTAGTTGAGTTTTATTGTTTTATCCCTAAGATCTGTAAGTCAGCTCTTAATCATCATAATACATTTGTGGGGAAAGTATATAGCTCATTACCAGTTCTTTTTATTGTTTCTTTTAATGGAGGAACTGATCTTGTGTAGTCTCTGGCTACTGCTGCTGTGAACACAATAAAACATACGAGAATATTCTGATATTAGGATAGAGAAGGCAGCATTTGTATACCTTAAAAAGCAATGTTAAAGAGCAATGTAAAATATTTGACCTTCTTTAAAAGGGAAATATATTCCTCTCTGTTAATTTGCATAATTTTAGGTCCTGTATAATTTTAGAAGCATGTGAAGGACCATTTTCACATTTGTCCTTATTCTTCTGTCTGAAAGAACACAGTTTCATGTTAAAGAGATGAGTCTGAAATTAAAAAGACTATTGCTGGTCTGCCTCCTGCTGCTGCCCAAGAAAGGTAGATGTGAGGCACCCCATGTGGTAGAGAAAATTTGGCATTGTAGCTGGACTGGAGGAGCAGCAGTTACAGGGCACTGAGTATTATTATTGCTTTTTTACTGTTTTATGTTTGTCTCCCCTGATGTTTGTCTAGTGCTGAAGGAAGATAAGGACAATTGATGTGACCCATCACCTCATATGTGCTGCAGCGGCTCTCACTCTGTGCTATGGACCCAATCACTCCCTGGGTAGCATAACACACGATTTCTATTGATTTTGGTGGGAGCTGAACACAGGCAAGTAGGCGAAAAATTTGGTCTTTTAGCTGCCATTGCTCTATTCAGAGAGATTGCAAAGGCAAATAAAGGTCTGTGCAACTCCCTTCAAGTAAACTACTGCATGAAAAAGACTGAAACCAGAAACTTTCTGCAATGTCATTATCAGTTTGAAAACCCAGCTTATGTCACTGTAAAAAGAAGGGGAACATAAGCCAAGTTTTTGAAAATGTCAAGAATTATCTCTGCTTTGTCAGATTTCAGGGTGGCGTCATGGGGCTTAATTAGACGTCGTGTAATAGAAAATGCAGAGGTGTTAGTAGTGAGTGCCTTTCACAGACATATAAACATTCATGCTGCTACAATATTCGACATCTTTCCAGCGAGCTTTTGAATGACCTAAAATATAAAGAAAGATAATTCTGCTTTAAAATGTCACTCTGATGCTTAGGTATAAATTCTTCCCTATTTGTTTCTAAGAGGTTTTCCAGATCTACTAAAGGAAATCACAGGGATGAGAATAATTTTTTATAATTTTTTAAATATAAAACCTTGGGAGCAGCAAATAATTTCTTTAACTAGTATCTTATTATCGGAAAGCCCATAAGAGTCTACTGGGTATTTTGAGCAATATAATTTTACTTTTGGTTTTCCCTTGAAAATCTTTTAATTTGAATGAGATTGAAGGTACTGTATTCACAGGGTGTACTTTTCTCTAAGTATGAAAAGCTCTGAGGCAATTAGGTGCAGAAGTTTTACAGTCCCCTGAAGTTGGGAGATCAGTCTTTTTTTTTTTTTTTCTCTTTTTTTTCTTTTTATGGGCATGTCATCCTTAGTAATTATAAGCAATAATAAATTTATAATAAATAGGTACAAAATAAGCACTGAAGGCAGGTCTTTTGCATCATTTCAGAATTGACTTCTAAATAACTCTGGGTACATATGCAGGTAATTGTTAATGGAAGGTAATAAAGGATGAAATTTAAAAAAAGACACCTAAGGTTTATTGTGGTAGCAATAACTTTCCAGACTGTGATGCTGAAATGGATACTAAACCATGATTGTAATTTAAGACAAATTATGATAAGCTGCATAAGTAAACTGTTTACCTTTTTTGATAGTAATCATAGAAATATTACTTTAAGATACATATAAAATTATATAAAACTAGTATGGGAAAGAAGAAGCCTCTTTTCTAGTACTTGAAAATTTATATCCATTTAGCTGCATCAGTTAACAGAATGATTCTTTCTTCTGTACATCAGAAGTTGTTTTCCTTCAGAAATTTCAAGTTTTCTTTGTTCAGTTTTTGAGATGCTATTTTTGACATGAATTTCAGGTTGCAACCTGAGATTGCACCTTTTTATTTAACAGGTTGCTGAAAAAAAAAATCTTTTATCCTCACTGATATCAAGGGACTTGTATAATTTTTGCATAGGCAAGAGTTCTGAAGTATTGATCTGAGAATGAGAAAGTCTCTTCTCCGAGGTCTGTATATTTACATACTGCCTCACTTCAAACTGAAATACAGAAATAACAATGATAGGCCAGTAGCAACTTAGAATGACGGGCACCATAGGAGATCTGTGGAAAAATGCATGACTGCATCTGTTACGACATCTACTTCTTAGAAAAAGGCAAAACAGTACATTTTTGCAAATCTCAAAAACTACAATCTGTATATGCTTTTATTAACTTAGAGATTATATATATATATTTATATATATATATAAAATACACGTATATACATATATATATAAAATTAACATTTAATCCACTTTTTTTCATCTTTATAAGCTTTCAAAACTTGCTTTCTGTTTCATCAAACATATGCAGCTGGCAACTTTCAAAGAGAGTGAGGTCATGGTCTTCTGAATTTTCAGCAATTATGTCTCCCAGATATCATTTTATCAATATGTATATTTAGATCCATTGTTCAATATTGTGTCAAGATAAATGATACTTTTCTTGAAATTGATATTTTCACTGTGTTTCAAATTCAGGGCTGCTGTCAGTCTTAGGACACATTTTATACTGTGAAAACTGTCCCAAAGATTTAAAGAAAAAAAGACTTAAGGATGTTATTCCAGAGTATACACTGCAATTATAACTTATTAATACAAAGTTATTTTGATCTTCTGTCCATTTTGAGTCTTTATACTTACCTCCTTACTGCCTATAATCTTTGACTTTAGGGATGTCCGCTGGCTGAAAACCTGAGAATTCATTTCTCATGCTAATTCAAGATATAAAATATAAATATAATTTATATGTTTGTACATATATATATATATAAATCATCTGAAGCCTAAATACAACACAATAAACATAAAAAAAAAAAAAAAGAAAGAAAGAAAAAGGTTTATGTTTTCTAATGCCAAGCAGGTCTTCAGCAGCCCTGCCGCTGTGGAATTTACTTGTAAGCCTTATCTTTATGTTACTGAATATTGTGTTTAGTTAGTACACATGAGCAGAGGTAGTGCTTCAACACAAGCAGCAGTACTCTCTACCAGCATAAGAGGTACTAGAAGAGGTATGGGAGTCTTCCTGTTCCTAATTTTGCCAAAAGTTTTTATGGATTCTAAAATGCTAGAAGTAGGGCATAAAGCCAAACAAGATAAAAAGGAGGAAAAGGTATTCATAGTACCAAACAAGATAAAAAGGAGGAAAAGGTATTCATAGTACCTGAACACAGTGGTGCTTTGTTTTCTCATAATTACAAAAATAAACTTTATCCTGGCTGTGTGGAAACTTTAACCTTTTTGTGTCAGGAAAACGGAGCATATTGCACTAGTGCATGAATGGATCATTAGAGCGACTGTTTGCCTAGTGGTCCTATCCCAAATGGTTTATACGTTTTCAACATCTGCTTCCTGTGGAGGAATCCAGATCTCACATTAGGGTTGAATAATGTTTTTTGAAATAAAACCTCCTAGCTTAGGGTTTTCTTCTGCATGGGTTAAAAACAGCATATCTCAACCAATTCTGTAACTACCACTGCCTTTTCCCCAATTTTCCAAATAAGGTGAAACACTGAAACCTGTCATATTAGATTATATCCATCATGTAACACTATAGCACCTAATTTGACATAATGAGATGTGAAGGCAAGTATTAGATATGAAGAGAAGAAAAGGATTTTATAAAAGTTGAGGAAGCATTTGTGTGTCTGTGTATCCCCACTTGTCTTACCAGGAAAGTATAAAACCTGTATTTTGCTCACAGTAAGGTTTTGACTTCAACCCATTCTACCAAAGACATTTTGAGTTCAGAACAAAGCACTGTCCTTAACTCACCTTGTAGCACTACAACACATTGCTATCTGTTATGCAACATTACTCATTCTTTCAAAGTCTTGTCCATTGACATTTGAGTGACTTAAATGTGCTTTAATTTTGAAGAAAAAATAATTCTAGATTCCATTTTTTTTTTCATCTTATAGCATTGAGGCGTCTCTTAGGTTTGTTCTTCATGAGTTCTTCACTCATGAACAGAGAGGTATTTCTCCCTTAAGCACAGTTTGTGAGTTTTCAAAGTATTTGTCATTTGATTTTCCTTCTTCATCATTTCTTTTAATTAATCACAGACTAATAGAACAACCCATATTTGAAGAAATCTCTAGCGATAAGCCTGTTTAGCCTTTTTCCTTTTCTTTTTTTCCCCCAAAATGTGGCTAGCAATGTGACCTTTTATTTGTAATGTGCAAGTATTGTAGAGTTGTAGTGAGTGACCGTCATATAGATCATGTAACAGCATCCAACTTTTTCAGGTTAAACATGGGACTTTCTTCTAACCTAGGGACTTCTCTTTTGTGGAACCCTAAGCTGTAAAATAATAAATACCAAGTAACATGAAGTCATAAATTTGATTAAGAATGCTGCACATGAAAATAAGCTACTGTATTTCCCAAAAGCAATATTTTTTAATGTGTAATAACCAAAAAAGATCATTTTTGTCTTAATGATGACATTGGGTTAAATCATAACTTGGACTCATTTTTATTTTTGTCCTTTAGCTTCTCTTGTTAGAATTCCTTGAAAACTATATGTTATCCTAATTAAGACTTATCATCATCTTATCTTAAAGCAAAATGATTCAGGTTAGCCAAATGCCAATTTCCTCTCAATGAGAAAGACATACTGCATTTATTTTAGCACTTGAGGTCAGAATGTCCCTGATTTGCACGGCCAGGCATCTTCCTGTTTTAGTATTTCTGCATATTGTTCTCTAACTGCATATATGACAGTATATAGCATAACATAGATAACAGTATACATCATACTGTTTTCTAACTGTATGCAAACTCTGTTCTTTCAAAGAAACATTACTAGATTGTTTCCGCCTAGAGGAGGGGATATATTTGTATCACAGATTCTTAAAAACGTGGGTTAGAAGAGGGTTAGTTAGGTTAGACCCCCCAATTTGAGAGATCTTATAGTTCAACCTCCCTCTTCAAGCAGAGAGGCTGGACTCTACAGTGACTAGATCAGGTTACCATGGATTTCTGAATCTTGAAAACCTTCCAGGATGGAGATTTCACAGCATCGTCACCTGATCCAATGCTGGACAGAAACTTTTCCTAATGTCAGACCTTAACCTGACTTCCACTGTAGTCCCCAGATCATTTTCAGTCAGGCTGCTACTCAGCCAGCTGCTTCTCTCTCTGCATCAATGCAATCAATATTCTGTCCCAGATGATACAAAATTCTGGGCTTTTCTAGAATGTGGTAAGATTTCTATTAACCAAGTCCTCAGGTATCTCAGAGATACTTGAGACAATTTCCATACCCTCCCAATTTAGTAGTGCTCACAGATTTGCTGAGAGTGTATTTTGCCTCATCATCCACTTTTTAAAACATGCCAACTGGCAATAGCTGTCCTTCAAATCTGCTGGTGCAACTACTTGTCAATCCACCTAACAGTCCGTTTGTACCATCCATGTTTCCTCAGCTTGTAAATGAGAAAAATGTGTCGGAGTATCAAATCCTTCAAAACCAAGCTGTACTAAAGTCAAGATATATTACACACATCACACTGCTCCCTATATATACCTAAACATTTCACTGTAAAGGGCAACCAGGCTGGTAAAGCACGATTTGCCTTTGGTAAACCCGAGTTCCCTACTCCTGATGACATTTTTATCCCACGCTGACTTAGAAGTGATTTTCAAAAGGTTATAGTCTATGATTATCCTCATGGGTGAAGTGAGGCTGACCAGCCCATAGTTCTCCAGATTCCCCTTTCTTATGTCTTTCTTATAAATGGACATAATAAAAGCTTTTTCCCAGCGATGAGCAACCTTCTTCCCCTGATATCTGATACATGATAAACAGAACCTTGGCAGTAATTCATGTCAACCTGTCTTTCAATATCCTCAGGTGAATTCCATCCAGTCTCCTATATTAACTCTATGTATGAGCTAATGTGAGCTTTTTTTTTTTTTTTTTCTTGTTTAATTCTGAAGAAGAAAAACACGAATGTGCAAGTTTCAGTGTGAGGGATGTAGCTGCTCTTCTCATCAAAAGATAATAGGTTTTCCCTGTATTTTTGTCCTCCATCTTGCTCCCACTGAGTTACCATTTCTAATTTCGTGCTTTGATCCTCATCTGGTGCTCATGAATAAAACAAGTTCAGGCTATATTAGATTCTTGTATGAACTGCAAGGAAAGTTTCATTCCTCTTATAAAATGAAAATCCAGAAACTAACTAAAGTATGTAGTGTTTTTTGCTTGCTTCTTTTTACTTTTACTTCTACTGCAAAAAACATGTGCTACAGCATTTCCCAATTTGATATCCAAAGACAAAATATTTTAATTTAAATGTTTTTGACTTGTGAGGAATTCCAAAGAAAGAGAAGAGACAGCCCACTCAGGAAGTGTACCAGATTTATTTATTTTTAAAAATCATAGTATGGGAATTTTGTTTGTAGCAACATCAACATACCTTGTCAGAAAAAAAAAAGGGATCTTAGCATGTTCCTTCCTACAGAAGGAAACATGCTAAGATGTTCTGCAGTCTGTGTTGTGGGTATATTTTTTACCTTTTTTTCTAGAGAGGGAACAAATAGCAGTGACAACCAATGCAAAATTCCAAAGCAGATGGTATATTTTAACTTTATAAGGAGACGTATCAAGAATTATAAGTGACAGCGAAGTGTAGCAATTAATTAAAAATCTATTTAAATAACAAAATAATGATAATTGAGTTTTATAAAACTTTCTGGTGATTCCAATCATAATATCACTATCTAAGGACAAGCTACAACTGAACATTATGAGTAGTAATACATTGAATTCAGCTTACTTATTTATTGCTAAAAAAAAAAAGATTTTATTTTATTGTGTCACAGTTTTGGTTAGTTACGTGGAGTTACATCTTCCAAGGAACCAATTCCTTGTTCAGTTACTTTTCTATTTTATATCACCCTCTTTTTTATCTGTAATGGTGACTAATCTCTTACTGGACCATGTTTCTTTAATTAACCTTTAATAAACCCCCCAAAATTCAAAGCAAAATAATGAATGAAAAATGAATTCATAAGACAGCATTAAGCAGATTTTTTTCTTCCCCAGGAAAAGTAGATCTTTACTTGGGTTGCATTATTTTTATCTCTCTAGGAATTTGGCTGGGTGATTTTGTGTTAACAAGACAGGTACAAAATTTTAATGCCAGATATGATTAGAATTGTTATAAGTTAATGATTTGTCATATACTGTTTTGGCAAATTCTAATGGACAAATTATATACACTTTTCACTTGCTACCTGTTAACTTTAGTGATCTAGAGGAGTGTGTCAGTGTTTTTACAATTTGATGTACAATTGACTTCCCCACTCCCAAATGCCATTCCCTTAGGAAAAGCATTATGCAAAATGAGAAAATAGAAAGGAGGAAGCACTTTTTTTCCCTTCTGAAAACTCAGTCATATAAATTGTTTATAGCACTTCATTAAAGTATCTGCTGAATGTAAAAGGCTTACTCTGAGCTTTAACATACTATCTTCCTTGACATAGAAAATTGACTCTTTCTATTGTTTATGTTCGAGAATGTATTTAAGATAAGCTACCACTAAAAAACAAAGAGAACTGACTGACCAATAAATAAATAAATTCACTACCTAACAACCACAAACATTCCTCTTGTCAGTTTATTAGCTAAAATAGAGAACATTAACAGTTCAACAATCATGCTGTTGAGGCATCATCCTTGGCATATTCACTTTTAGTAATGAATATCATGAGGGTAATTTCTGAATGGCAGTTTACTACTACATTTTCTTGTATGTTTGTCACTCGGTGAAAACAAAAAAAATTAGGTTTATTTGGGAATGTAGGATTAGAAATGAGAGAATTTCTGATGACAGTTAGTTGATAACTCCATTTTTAGTGTTACTAATATTGATATAACATAGCAATTGTTACTACTTATATAAGTTATTAAATAACTTAAGAAATTATGGAGAGTGAAATGAATTATTGTTAAATATGTACTAAAACATGCTTTAAAAAATGATTAAGTGTTGTTTTTTTTTTTCCATGGCAAAATTTCAACAGTAAGGTTGACTTTAGGTTTATTAATTCTTTTTTCTTTGTTTTAAATATTAGAATTAATAAACTAAAAATATAGGGAGTGATGGGGGATACATATCTGCAGATGATATCAAATCCTGAAATAAATGTCCATGTGAAAGAAACTATAAGATTTTAGACATATGTAGGAGCTGAAACAAATGGCAAATGGAACTTAACAGCATACATTCATATTGTAGGAAAAATAACTTTTACTTGATTCAATCATTTACTTTATAGTCTTCAATTTGACGTTTGATGCCAGCTTCAAAAAAAATTGATATCAACTTAAAAAAAAAAATGAAAGACCTTAATGTATAATTTTGGAGAACTCAAGAAGTAGTTAAGTTTAAAAAACAGTTGTAGTAAAAAAAATAGCAAGATTTTGGAATGTATAAGCCAGGGGATAACAAAGAGCGGGAAAGATAGTGTAATGTTTTAAAAACATCAGTTGTGTAGCCTCCTCTAGAGTGCTCTACAGTACTGATCACCTCGTATCTTAAAGGATATAGCAGAATAAAAAGAGAATAACAAAGCTTGCCATAGTGAAAAAGGTAAGAATGTTGTCATATTAAAAGACTGACATTACTGGAAAAGAAAACGATTAAATAGGAACATGACAATAGTATATAACATAATTCAGAAACTTCCATCTGGCAACTTCTACCTGTCTCTGAGACCAAGTAAAAGTGAATAATAAATTGAAATGTGTACACTCCAAAAATGTTTCTAGGATTGCTTTTTATATATATATATACACACACACATAAAATAGACTGTAGAGTTCATTGGGACAGGACACAATTTAGGTCAAATATTAGGGAAAAAAAGTTTTACGTTTATGATTTTGTTGATAAATTTATTTATTCTTGTAACAAATGGTAATCCACTGTTTTGAAATAGACAGTTTTGAAATAGATATTTCAATCTTAAGGTTAAATTATTCTTTGTCTTGGGTAACCTGTCTGAGGTAGGCTTCCTACATCTTCCTCTGCCAGAGACAGGATACTGAACTAAATAGATCTTGTATCTGTTCGAGAATATCAGTTTGCTTTTTGTGCTCTATATGCTAGGGTTTCACAGTAAAGCTCTAGAAATGCTAGAGTAAATGCTAGACTAGATTCCAAAATTCAGAAGTAGAAGACAGCTGGAAATGGAACCAAGGAAGTTATTTATGCAGTGAAATGATAGAAGAAGCAATGTAATTGCAATGGCACTTGGGTAACATTAATCAGTGTAAGCACAGGCAATCAGACAGACAATATGAGAAATTCAATTTTGATTTACCTGCGCTTGGTCTTGAACTGTATAGCTAATAACTAAGACACTATGGGCTTTGAAAGCTCTTTTTCTCCTTCCACATGGAAAAAGAAAGGTTATTAAGTCAGGGATTCAGTTTGAGGCTACCTCAGATACAAAGCTATTTCCTTGTTCTAAGTATCCTTTTTTTGATGATTTATTTGCCGTTCCATTAAAAATTAATTTGCTTGAATCCCATTCCCAGTTTAAGTATTTATCATGTTGTTCAACTGTTAGGACCTGTCATCCCTAAAAAGTTTGTGTCTCATATGCTGGAGATCTGCACAATTACCATATATTCAGACAATGCTTTCTTAGCAAGCTAACAGTTCCATGACCTTTCTTTCTTTCTTTCTTTTTTTTTTTTTTTTTTTTTTTTTCAGAGTCTGGCATAACTTCATAGTCTGCCAAAATTTTCTAAA
>JAWLRI010000104.1:1234583-1247009 GCA_034781795.1 Crypturellus tataupa | reverse complement strand
GATAGATGAGGGGAGAGCGGTGGATGTCATCTATCTTGACTTCACCAAGGCTTTTGACACCATCCCTCACAACATCCCCCTGGACAAGCTCCAGAGGTGTAGGATACATCTATGGATGTGGAGTGGACAGAGAGATGGATTAGGAATGGGCTGGTTGGCAGAGCTCAGAGGGTGGTGATCAGTGGAGCAGAGTCTAGTTGGAGGTCTGTAGTTAGCAGTGTCTCCCAGGGGTCAGCCTTTGGTCCAGTCCTGTCCAATTTATTCATCAATGACCTGGATGAAGGGTTGGAGGGCTGCATTAGCAAGTTTGCTGATGATATCAAACTGGGAGGAGTATCCGACAGCCCAGAGGGCTGTGCTGCCATCCAGAGGGACCTGGACAGACTGGATGACTGGACAGTGAGAAATCTTATGAAATTCAACAACGACAAGTGCAAGGTGCTGCACTTAGGGAGGAATAACCACACACACCAGTACAGGCTGGGGACTGACCTGTTGGACAGCAGCTCTGCTGAGAGGGACCTGGGCGTCATGGTGGATGACAAGTTGGCCATGAATCTTAGAATCATAGAATGCCTAAAGTTGGAAGGGACCTCTAGAAGTCATCTAGTCCAACCCCCCTGGGGTTCCAAGCAGTTCTTGAAGATCTCCAGAGAAGGAGATTCCACAACCTCTCTGGGCAGCCTGTTCCAGTGCTCTGTCACCCTCACGGTCAAAAAATTTTTCCTTAAGTTCCTGTGGAATTTTTGGTGTTTAAGTTTGTGGCCATTTCCTCTTGTTCTGTCAGTGGCCACTGCTGAAAAGAGGCTCTCATCCTCTTCACTGCCTCCCTTGAGGTACTTATAGACACTAATTAGATCCCCTCTCAGACTTCTCCAGACTGAACAGACCCAGCTCCCTCAGTCTCTCCTCATAGGGCAGATGTTCCAGGCCTCGTGGCCCTGCGCTGGACTCTCTCCAGCAGTTCCACATCCTTCTTGTACTGGGGGGCCCAGAACTGGACACAGTACTCCAGATGTGGCCTCACCAGGGCTGAGTAGAGGGGTAGCATCACCTCCCTCGACCTGCTGGAGACACTCCTCTTAATGCACCCAATGAGGCAGAAGTGTGCCCTCGTGGCCAAGAAGGCCAATGGGATCCTGGGGTGCATTAACAGGAGCTTCTGCAGCAGGTCAAGGGAGGTGATCCTGCCCCTTTACTCAGCTCTGGTGAGGTCACATCTGGAGTATTGTGGTCAGTTCTGGGCCCCACAGTACAAGAGGGATGTGGAGCTGCTGGAGAGAGTCCAGCGCAGGGCTATGAGGATGATCAGGGGCCTGGAACATCTGCCCTGCGAGGAAAGACTGAAAGAGCTGGGCCTTTTCAACCTGAAGAAGAGAAACCTGAGAGGGGATCTAATGTGTGTCTATAAGTATTTCAAGGGAGGCAGTGAGGGGGATGGTGCTGGTCTCTTTTCAGTGGTGGCCACTGGTGGAATTAGAGGAAACAGCCAGAAACTAAAGCATCAAAAGTTCCACAGGAACTTAAGGAAAAATTTCCTCACAGTGAGGGTGACAGAGCACTGGAACAAGTTTCCAAGAGAGGCTGTGTAGTCTCCTTCTCTGGAGATCTTCAAAACATGCTTGGATGCAGTCCTATGCCACATACTCCAGGTGACCCTGCATGTGCAGGGGGGTTAGACTAGATGATCTCTAAAGCTCCCTTACAACCTTAAGCATTCTATGATTCTATGATTTTATAGAAATTTGTAAGTTACACTTGTTAGTGATGGTATGGAAAAAATATGATCATCAATAAACTTCCTGTAATTTTACTATTATTTCATAAACATACACTGAGAGAACATATTCAAGCTCTTAAGTTACACTGTAAGACTGTGGCTGTTCAATTGGCTATAGCTCAGTCAGGGTCTAACCAGCAGCTCATGCTCAGACCTCTGGTATGCTGGGAGCAGCACCATTAGGCTAAAGCAAGAACAGCAGTTATGCCACCTAAGAACAGAAATACTGATGTCTGCATAAAAAGTCCTACAAAAAGAGCAGTTCTGGTAGCTCTGCTGAGGATCACCTGCTTCCCAGTGTGATTCAGAGGTTACCCTCATTGTGACAGAGGAGGAAGAATGAGCACTTTCACTGCTAGCTAGATTACCCTTTTGCTCATAAGCTCACGAATCAGTGAATTAATGAAACAACAAACTAGCAGATTAACAATTTAGGTGTTTCTAATGAAAGGCATTGAGTCCTTTCTTGCCTTTTGCCTAAGGAATTTGTGAAATAAAGTTTGATTCACACGGCACACTATCCTGTATATCAGAGTGATCACAATGAACCATGATATACAATGTAGAATATATGTCAACAAAACCATTTTTAACTGAAATGGCTAGGAAAACAAAATGAAACAAAACAAAACCCCACCTATGTTAGACCAAAATATATAGACATTAAAACTTTTTCCCTCATCCAACTGAAGTTTAAAAATAAAGTAGCTGAAGTTTAAAAATAAATTCAGGAAGCTGTGAATTTACTGTGCTGAAAATAAAGCAGAGTAAAACAGAAAATCCCAGATGCCACAGGCAGGGGCATCTTGTGAGGATCTCATACCTCACTACTGCAAGGAAAGTACCAGTTGTCCAGCTATGCATTTTTAAGACTACAATATATGTGGATTTTAGCCAAAAGATCCTGAACCTCCTGTAATAAATTTCAGAAAGGAAGCATTTCTTTCAGTGAATGAGTATGCGAGTTCCAGTTCTGGAGCTTTTTATTTGATTTGCTCAGGAAATCAGTTTCTCCTGAGTACATGAAGGACAGCGACTGTTATTCTTGAGAAATAATATATTCAGATGCCTTTTCAGAGGCCCATGTTGCAATTCTTAACTTCAGGCCAGGCAAAAAGTAATTTAGATGGGCAAATAACAAGGTATTTAAGGAAATTGAATGACTCTAAAGGAAAAAAAATCATTAAAAAATGCATTACCTAACAGCAGCTGAACTCCTAATGTTCTTAATTTGGAATTAAAGGTGATTTTTATAACTTTTCCTCAAAGTTTAGCACTAATTTATTACTCATCAAGTATTTCTGAAATACCACAAAGTCAGCTTACAAAGGTGATCCAATTTCATGAGGTGCTGGGCCAAGCTGATTATGTGGTGTCATCAGCATATAGATGACATCTGGTATCCAGATTGGAACTGCTTCTGCTGCAATCACTGGCGTAAAATATATGTGTATGCAGAAGGAGAGGGAAAGACAGAGGCCAAATAGATCCCCAAAGAAGTCATTTTAAGTAACTTCTTATTTTCCATTTGCACAGGGAAACTTTTGTAGCTTGTTTGATGACTATTGTAACTGACAATCTTTTTCTTAGCAATAATTCCAACTTGTGAACATCTATAAACAATCAGTATAGAAAAATTAGGGACCAAAGTGTCCCTTCCAGAAATCTGCATGGATCATTCCTCTATTCATGACCAACTAATTAGACCCAGAGTCTGAAAAAAATGATTAAAAGCCAATATTTGAGTCTTGACTTGCTTACCCACCCATGTGACTTACATTTAGCTTCAATAATACAAGGCTTAAGAAAATAAAATATGGTCCAAGGTCACACGCTATGATGCTGGGCTCTATGAACCATGTAAGTTAAAGACTCCTCAGCAGTGAACAGCATCGCTGGTGTAACTTGAGTGTGAAACTACTGGAGAAAAGTATGGAGAGACTGAGGGCTGTGTAGCAGCTGGCTCTTAAGGATAAGCATCTGATGAGGAAGAAAATAAAATATGCCAGATGGTAGCGAAGGCTCAGCAGAAAGAGAGACAGAAAATGAATTTTGAATAGATAAGGGCATATCGTTGCTCAGTTCTCTCTGTGACTGAAATAGAAATGTTTGTTTTCACTCAAAATCCAAGGTGCATAATTCATCTTTTATGCAATCCCTAACCCTTTAAAGGAAACATTAACTACTGCAGATCCACGTTTATTTTCACTGTAGCTCGTCATTACTAGGTACCAGCTTGTGCAAAGGCAGGCTTCTCTTTAAAGGAATATGCTGGAATATTTTCCTTTCCTTAGCTTTACCTTGACAAAAGCTCTCCAAAAGGGTATCAGGAATCCAGATTTAAGTTCCTTAAACATCGTCTTCTCCAAAGCATTGGACAGCGCTATGCTGGATGTGCAGCACACTGCCATCCCATACAAGACATAGCTCCAGCAAGAGACATACATAAGGGAGGAAGTAACTTTGTGCAACAAGCACAGTAAAAATGTCTTTAGTGCTCTGGGTATAAGCACTGCATAAACATTAAACTATCTGGGAAAAATAAAAATAAACTATTATTTAGCTTAGTAGGCAGTAGGAAAAGATTCCAAAGCCTACATTTTAGATAGATACATCAATAAAGCAATTGTACTTTAATTATGTTTTGTATGTTTTGGGGGTTATGTATTGTAGAAATCAATATTTTGGAGGTTGATTTCTGTGAATTTATCACAGAACAGCTCAAAGTCTGGTATTTCACATGCGAATCATTTTGTTAAGAGCCAGATAAGGATGAAATACTGCCTCACTCAAGCCAGTAGGAAAGCTCCTATTTCATTACAGTGAAGCTACATTTCACTTTGGATGTAAAATACTGCCTTAATTATCCATAATTTTACTTGGTAATCGAGCACCATTTTTATATATCAATCCAACATTTCCTCAATTAACAGTTTTTTAGTTAAAAAAAAAAAAAAGAGTTGAATAATTAGCAGTTTTGTTCTTTATTTTTTTTGCAATTGTAGCATTCTTTCTGAAAGTAGTGATAGGTTTTTCAGCCAGTAACACACAGAGACTATTTTGTTGACAGCAATTAACTTTTAATATTCAAAAAATGATAGTAGCTCAGAGGTTGCTGAGTTACCCAAGGATTTTTCTTCTCCTTAACTCTTCATCTTCTAGAAAGTGTGTACTTATCACAGAAATGCTCAAAATATGCTAACGAAATAGAGCCGAGAAATCAAAGGTATTGGTATTAAATCAATGCTCTTCTGATTTATACTGTACAATCCTCGCCAAAATCTTTGGGGTCAAAATATTTAAAATACTAACAACATTTGTTAATAATGGTCCAATCTTTTTTAAGGAAGTTTGGCTCATGGCTCAATAAAAAGAAAAAAATCTTGTAAAAGAGACAGATCCATGCGATTCAGTTTTTGGAACACAATTTGTAAAAAACAATATAGTCAGCACTGCAAACTGTTTTACAGGTTTTAAAAATGTTTTAATTTTAAGAACTGTTATATAACTCAATGAGATAGACAAGTAAATGATCTAAGATTTGGATTTGCTTATTTTGTGTATTTATTTCAATATTTGATATAGAAGCTGCTAGTTCTAATCTTATTAACCCTGTAAGGGTATAAAATGTGAAGTTTTTGAATTTATTATTTGATACTTACTTTAAGGGCCAGACCAATCTAAATCTTCTTATTGATTAGATAACTGAAATAATGATGATTAATCAACATGAAACTACTAAAGAGAGTCCAGCACAGGACTATGAGGATGATCAGGGGACTGGAACATCTGCCCTATGAGGAGAGGCTGAGATTGCTGGGCCAGTTCAGCTTGAAGAAGAGAAGACTGAGAGGGGACCTGCTCAGTGTCTATAAGTACCTCAAGGGAGGCAGTGAGAAGGATGGCACTGGCCTCTTTTCAGTGGTGGCCAGTGGTGGCCAGGAAACTGTCACAAACTGAAGTACCAAAAGTTCCACAGGAACTTAAGGAAAAAATTCTTGACAGTGAGGGTGATAGAGCACTAGAACAGGTTTCCAAGAGAGGTTGTGGAGTTTCCTTCTCTGGAGATCTTCAAAACTTGCTTGGATGCAGTCTTGTGCTACATGTTCTAGGTGACACTGCATGTGTAGAGGGATTGAACTAGATGATCTCTAAAGGTCCCTTCCAACCTTAATGATTCAATGATTCTATGCTAAATAAAATAATGTAATTCTTAGAAACTTTTCTTTTGGTTTCAGAGTATGTCTTACACAGCTGTCAGTAAGAAAATTATTTAGGATCATTGAGGCATGTCTAGACCATTCTTATAATCAGGTTATCCCTGCTAAAAGAAAACCAATTGACCTGAGCTTGTGTTTGTATAGCTATGAAAACTCTTACTATGGAAAAAGAGAGAAAAGTAAATTTTTGAACCCCACATGTTTCGGATCAATTATGTTATTATCCAGTCTTATACAGAAAATTAAAACATAATTTTTTTTATTCTCCTGAAGCTCAGTTAAAGAAAACCTCATTTTTTTGGTCTGCTCTTAAAGGTTCGAGGCTAGACTTGCAGAGTATTTTCACATTGTAAATAATGAGCCTAATAGATGTGTCCTCCATTTTAGTTTTGGTTTAGTTTGATTTTGTTTTTTGTTTGTTTGCTTGCTTTTGCAGAATCACAGTTTTCTTAATTATCAGTATGTGTTTGTGTTCTGTGCAGTTTGGGAGTATTTCAGTCCTTGAGAGTGGAGTAGGAAGCTGTCTACTTGCATAACAGAGTGTTGATGTTAGAAGGAATACCTTCTATTCCAGAATTAAAAATCTGTCTGAAACAGGGTAATTTTTCTTTTCCAGATTTTCTCCATTTAAATATTATTTAAAAAAAAAATCATGCTTTTTTTTCCCTAGGATACTTATTATTCATTTTGATCTTCTGTTTTATCTGTATTTTCAAGTGAAACAACACTGAAAAAAAATATTTTGAGAACATCCTATGAGGACGAATGACTAAAATTCATTCTCTACTTAGGAATTTAGCACATTCTTATATCGGGAAGCTTGAAGTTGAGTTGCTACTAAAAGTTAAATCCTTATGGAAGCAGAGTTAAGGCACATCTTGCCAGAAATGAGCTATCTTTATGTCCTTTAGTAAGGTTTTCTAAAGCAACAGATTTTATATGAACACAGTGCTGCTCTTTCTGTTCTCTTATGGCACTGAAACAGTCAACCAGCTTTATAGCATGCTTAAAATAATGGTAGAGATCTTAAAGATACAAAGATTTCTTCAGGTTACGTGAATATCATTAGCAGAGAGACTGTCATTCCATCAATCAGTAGTACCCCCTAATGGGGGAAAGGCAATTAGAGCTTACTCCCTCCTCTACTGCTAGACATTGCTACCAGATCAGCGAGTGTGCACTTTCATGAACCTGTAAATCAGTCACAGCATTTGTTGCATTTGTTGCTGTTGACCCTGCCAAAAAAAAAAAAAAGGAGATTTTTTTTGAGAAAACACAACAAATGCATGTGGGACAGAGATGTAGATATGAGGTGAGAATACAGTGGTGGGAATGGACACAGTAGGAAAACAGTCACAGGATGTTGGAAACACATCTGTGGACAGCAAGGTGCTATTAATTCTCATGTTCATAGTAGGAAGCTCATTGCTTATTTTCAGTGTTTCTGATTTTTAATTGTCTTTTTAAAAGTGTTGAACATTTGACTCATTCTTTCTTTGGCTTTTTAAAGTGGTTTTGTGTTGTCTGTGACAAATATGTCAAACCAGTTACAAAGGATTTTTTGTTATTATTTAAATAAAGAAATGAGGTTTTGAGAGTAACATGGCAATTCAGAGGTCTGTTTCTCCCTTCATGTGTAGGAGATGAAAAGGGAGGGAGAGCAAGAAAAAGACATCTGATGTTTTTAAACTGCATCTCATAGATGTATCTCTAAATCACTTAATCTTATTAAATGTCTTGTTATCTTCATTTCTTTCCCATAAGAAAGTCAGTGTCATGGCACCCCTGGCGCAAACCAGCTCCAAATCAAAGACTGACTGCTGAGTTGTGAACACGGGGCTTTCATGAACAAAGCAGGGCTCTGTTTTGTTTCATTCTGAAAGGAAAATGGGTGGATGACATTTATCTGAGCTTCCTTTTACTGCAGGTTGCCTTTGAGTTTACACTGTTCATGGCACACACAAAATTAAGCTTCTGAAAGAGCCCTAGTTGAGCTCAGAACCATAGAAGGAAACAACCTTACTTAATCTTGCAACATTTGAAAGGCCAAAATCTTAGTTATTGTGTATTGCCAGAAATCTGTTCTGAAGAAATCTACATCTCTTCCCATGAGCTGAAATCTACAGCTAGAAGGCTCTGCTCTACTGGGAGTTGCCTTTGTCCCCAGGAAGTTTTATAATTTCCTTCAGTGGGAAGAGAGTTCACAGAATCATAGAATGTCTAAGGTTGGAAGGGACCTTCAGAGGTCATCTAGTCCAACCCCCCTGCACACGCAGGGTCATCTAGAGCACATGGCACAGGACTGCATCCAAGTGGGTCTTGAAGATCTCCAGAGGAGACTCCACAACCTCTCTGAGCAGCCTCTCTGGGCAATGCTCTGTCAAAAAATTTTCCTTAAGTTCCTTTGGAACTTTTGATCCTTAAGTTTGTGGTCATTTCCTCTAGTTCTGTCAGTGGCCACTACTGAAAAGAGGCCAGCATCATCCTCCTCATTGCCTCCCTTGAGGTACTTGTACACACTGATTAGATCCCCTCTCAGCCTTCTCTTCTCCAGGCTGAACAGCCCAACTCTTTCAGTATTTCCTCATAGGGCAGATGTTCCAGGCCCCTTATCATTCTCATAGCCCTGCGCTGGACTCTCTCCAGAAGCTCCACATCTTGTACTGTGGGGCCCAGAACTGGCCACAATACTCCAGATGTGACCTCACTAGAGCTAAGTAGAGGGGCAGGATCACCTTCCTTGACCTGCTGACAACAGTCCTCCTCTTGCAGGCCAGGATCCCTTTGGCCTTCTTGACCACGAGGGCACATTGCTAACTCATGGTCAACTTGTTGTCAACCAGGACTCCCAAATCCCTCTCCACAGAGCTGCTTTCCAGTAGGTCAAACCCTAATCCATACTGGTGCCTGGGGTTATTCCTCCCCAGGTGTAGGACCCTACACATGTCCTTGTTGAACCTCATAAGGTTCCTCTCTGCTCAACTCTCGATCCTCTCTAGGTCCCTCTGAATGGCAGCACAGCCCTCAGAAGTGTCAGTTACTCCTCCCAGTTTGGTATGATCTGCAGACTTGCCAAGGGTGCACTCTGTGCCCTCATCCAAGTCACTGATGAACAAGCTGAAGATCAACAAGCCCAGTACTGAGCCCTGCAGAAAACCATTGGCCACAGGGGTCCAACCAGACTTGTCTCCATTTATCACCACCCTCTCGGCTCTACCATTCAGCCAGTCCTCAATCCACTTCACTGCACACTCATCCAGTTCACACTTGCTACTCTTCCCTATGAGGATGATATGGCAGACTGTGTTGAAAGCCTTGCTGAAGTCAAGGTAGACACCATCCATGACTCTCCCATCGTCCATCCAGATGGTCACCTCAATGTAGAAGGCTATCAGGTTCATCAGAATCGACTTCCCCTTGGTGAATCCATGCTGACTACTTCTGATCACCTTCTTTTCCCTGGCATGCTTAGAGATGGTCTCTAGAATGAGTAGATCCATCACCTTCCCAGGGATGGAGGTGAAGCTGATCGACCTGTAGTTTCCTGGCTCCTCCCTCTTGCCCTTATTGAAGACTGAAGTGACGTTGGTTTCTTCCAGTCCTCCAGCACCTCCTCCACTCTCCATGACCTCTCAAAGATGCTGGAGAGCGTCTGAGCAATGACCCCTGACAGTTCCCTCAGCACTCTTGGGTGCATCCCATCTGGGCCCATTGATTTATGGGTGTCCAGTTTGCCTAAATAATCCCTAACCCAATCCTCCTCGACCAGCAGAAAGTCCTCCTCTCTCCTGGTTCTCTCTCTTGTCTCTGGGCTCTGTAGTACATGGAGACTATCCTTAGCAGTAAAGACTGAGGCAAGGAAGGCATTTAGTAACCTGCCTCCTCTGCATCCTCTGTCACCAAGGTACCCTCCCCATTCAGCAGTGGACTAACATTTTCCCTAGTCTTCCTCTTGCTGCTTGTGTATTTGTAGAAGCCCTTCCAGTTGCCCCTGACATCTCTCGCTAATTCTAATTCCAAACGGGCCTTGGCTTTCCTCGTTGCATCCCTGCATTCTCACACAATGTTCCTATATTTTTCCCATCTGGCCTTGCCCTTATATACATGCTCTTACATGCCCACATTATATACATGCTCTTTTTCTCATTAATTTTATCAAACAGCTCCTTGCCCATCCACACAGGTCTCCTCCCACCTTGCTCGACTTTTCTTCTAGGATCTTGCCCAAGGGATTCCTCCAAGGAGCTCCCTGAAGAGCTCCCTGAAGTTAGCTCTCCTTAAGTCCGGGGTTGCAATCCTACTTTTTGTCCAGTTACCTCCTTGCAGGATCGTGAATTCCAACAACTTGTGGTCACTGCAGCCAATACTGCCCTGAACCTTCACATTTCCCACTGGACCATTTCTGTTTGTTAGTATCAGGTCCAGCAGTGCCCCTCCCCTTGTTGGCTTATCAACCAGCTGCATCAAGAAGTTATCTGCAATGTTCTGCAGGAACCTCTTGGACTGTCTGTTCCTAGCAGACATCAGGGGGGTTGAAGTCCCCCATAAGGACCAGGGCCTGAGATCGTGAGGCTTCTTGCAGTTTCCTGTACAAGACTTCATCCACTTCCTCTCCCTGATCAGAAGGCCTGTAGTAAACTCCCACCAGAGTGTCGCCCCTGTTGGCCTGCCCTTTAATCCTCGCCCACAGGCTCTCAATTTGTGCTTCCTTCTCCCCTATGCTGAGCTCCAAAGAGTCCAGTTGCTCTCTTATGTAAAGAACAACTCCACCACCTCACCTTCCTGGCCTATCCTCTCTTAATATGTTCTATAATATTATGTTCCATAATAACTCGTTCAAAAATAATCCTAGTAATAAAACCTAGTAAAAAATAATCCTACTATTAATCCTAGTTTTCCATTTCCTAGGCTCTGTGGGAATCATGGTATACTGCTGCCTTGTTTTTTCTTTTTTTTCTTTTTGAATAGGTTTTCGTATTTTTGCTAATAATTTTCATGGTTATAAAGTCAATCTTTTCCTCTGTAGGAGGTTTACTTGCAGAAGAAAATTCATATTTGAGATTATTATTATTTATTTATTAAGACTATTCCCACATAACACAAACCTTTACAGTAACTGAATCAGTGAAAACATCATTAAAAACCAATAAGCTTAACATTCACAAAATTGAATTTCTCCTTCACCTGTTGACTTGAGAACATTTTACTTTTCCTTATGGATCAAGTCACATCCATGAGTGTAGTGACTGAAGTGCAGATCCCAGAATCTACACATTTAAATATGTCAAATCCTTGCAGATTCTTCTTTTATCCATAGGTAGCCAGCTCAAAAAAAAAAAAAGAATTTGAAGAATTTATCCACTAATCACAGTCCTTATTTTCATAAGATCTTCAGTCTGATAAGGATGATTTCAGTATCTTCTATATATTCAAAAGGTTTTAGGATCAGATGACGATTTTGAACTGGAATGGAAAAAACAATATGTATTAGGAAAAAAATAAAGATCAAAACAAAGCTTTATAGCTTTTGTTTCAAAGTCTACCTTTTTTTTTGTAACTTAAAAAAATAATATGATTAATATTGAATGAAGCATTTATCTAGACCAGTACTGAAGTATCTGCTTTCTTACTTCATAAAGTAAAACTGAAGAATGTATTTCATATACATCCCAATTATTACTGGCAGCAATTGCATATATTTAAAAGATCTAAAAGAAAAGAAAGGATTCATTATACCAACAAGGAACTGGATCACAATTTGTGTAGTTTCAGGCTGGATATTTATATCCACCAATAAATGTGACTATCTTTGCAGAAGTCCCAGTGTAGCAGAACACTCAAAATAAAAAAGTAATACTGTGCTTCATTATCGCATCATTCAAGTAACATCATACAAGTTCCATCCACTCCTCTTCACCTCTTTCCCCTTACAAGCAGGATCAATAAGAAAACTACCAGATTCTCATGTTCTTGGCCATTGCTGCAGAGCCATATATTCATGCTTAATAAGCTTGAGGTACCTGGCAGTATCACAGGTAAGTCTCCACCTGTAACATTTATTCTTTTTCTCCTATTACAAGATTTTGAATGTTACAAATGAATGTGAAGGTCTAGATTTATTTGCTTGTATGCAAGCAAACCAGTGTATCATGGTCATAGAATCATAGAATCATAGAATGCCTAAGGTTGGAAGGGACCTCTAGAAGTCATCTAGTCCAACCCCCTGCACACGCAGGGCCATCTAGAGCACGTGGCACAGGGCTGCATCCAAACAGGTCTTGAAGATCTCCAGAGAAGGAAACTCCACAACCTCTCTGGGCAGCCTGTTCCAGTGCTCTGTCACCCTCATTGTCAAAAAATTTTTCCTTAAGTTCCTGTGGAACTTTTGGTGTTTAAGTTTGTGGCCATTTCCTCTTGTTCTGCCAC
>JAWLRI010000104.1:1183881-1234483 GCA_034781795.1 Crypturellus tataupa | reverse complement strand
GCTTGTGTATTTGTAGAAGCCCTTCCAGTTGCCCCTGACATCTCTCGCTAATTCTAATTCCAAACGGGCCTTGGCTTCCTGCATTCTCACACAATGTTCCTATATTTTTCCCATCTGACCTCACTCTTCTTCCACATTATGTACATGCTCTTTTTCTCATTAAGTTTCCCCAGCAGCTAAGAGGTCAAAGTTAGCTGTCTTGAAGAGAGAGTTAGCTCTCGCTCTCTCAAAGTCCAGGGTTGCAATCCTACTTCAGCTTCCCCCTCACAGGATTGTGAATTTCATCATCTTGTGGTCCCTGCAGCCAAGACTGCCCCCAACCTTCACATTTCCCACTAGACCATCTCTGCTTCTTAGTGTCATGTCCAGCAGTGCCCCTCCCCTTGTTGGCTCATCAATCACCTGCATCAAGAAGTTATCTGCAATGTTCTGCAGGAACCTCTTGGACTCTCTGTTCCTAGCTGTGTGATTGCTCCAGCAGATATCAAGGTGATTGAAGTCCCCCATAAGGACCAGGGCCTGGGATCGTGAGGTTTCTTGCAGCTGCCTGTAGAAGGCCTCATCCACTTCTTCTCCCCGATCAGAAGGCCTGTAGTAAACTCCCACAACAGTGTTGCCTCTCTTGGCCTGCCCTTTAATCCTCGCCCACAGGCCCTCAATTTGCGCTTTGTTATCCCCTATGCTGAGCTCCGTATGTTTCAGTTACTCTCTCATGTAAAGAGCAATTCTACCACCTCACCTATCCATGGCCACTTTCCAGTCATGAGAGCTGTCCCACCGTGTCTCAGTAGTTGCAATGAGATCGTGGCCCTATGCATCTCTAGTTTGGCTTGTTTATTCCCCATACTGCATTTGTTTACATAGAGGCATTTGAGTTGGGCACCCTGTGTGCCTCTTTTTCTAGCTGGAGCAGCTGGAACTTGACCACTTGGGCCTTCAGAAGTTCTCTTGTTTTCTCAACAAGCTCTTCAGGCTTAGGGCGCCCTACATAGGCTATGGAGTAAGGCCGTTGCGAGTGGCATGGCAGGCCATCACCTAGCCCATAACCTGCTTCCTTGATGATACCCCCTTTCCCACCTCAAATCTAGTTTAAAGCCCTCTCAGTGAGCCTGGTAGCTCATGTTCCAGGGCTCTCATAGGGAAATCCTATGAGAAAGATGGATCCCATTAGATTCCATTATGCCTGCCACTGTGTAAGGCTTCCTGTTACCAAAAAAAACAAAGTTGTGGTGATCATACCAGCCACAGAGCCACATGTTAATGGAGCATATCCTCCTATTTCTTTCTATATTGCTGTCATCACTGGGAAGAATGGAAGTGAATATGACCTGTGTGCCTGAGTTCCTAATTGTCTACCCCAATTCTCTAAAGTCCCTTTTGATCTCCCTCAGGCTGTGCATTGCCACTTCTCCTCCTCCCACATGTAGGACCATCAATGGATAATAGTTAGTGGATCTAACCAGGCTGGGAAGCATCCGCATGACATCCTTAGCCCGGGCCCCAGCAAGACAGCAGACCTCTTAGGGGCGGGTCGCGCCTATATATCGGACCCTCCATGCCCTGAATAGAGGAATTGCCCACAGCTATAACCCACCTTTTCTCCCTCATACCTGTGGTGACAATATGCAGGGTTCCTCTTTCTGATTGTGTTCCTGTTTTTGGAGGAGAGGGATTATCGCCTAAAGAGTTGTCTAGCTCTCCTAGTATTGACCCACCCATGTTATATATTTGTCCACCTGGTCTCTAAAATTTCATACTGCAATTGATATATTCTCAGAGTAAAATATGCATTTGGTGCATATCTGTCTATCTGCCCCAAGATTCTGTGATATTGCTTATCTATAGCATATGAAGCTTCACTTGTAGAAAGAAGAAAATCCCTAATAGACAACAGGGACTCACATATGAGAAGGAAGTACTTTGGCTTCACCTTCTTTAGACCTCAGAGGAAGACAACAGATTTGATAAATTTAGTCACTTATGCATAAGATAGGTAGTTGCATTTGCCTAGCTACTTGTTGGTATCATTTTCAATTCTAGTAACAATTACACTGTGTATGTGGACAAATCATCTACCTCCATTTTCATCATTTTCATCAAGATCTTATATAATTATGCAAAGTTTCTATTTCAGAACATTCAATGTTTGTCCAAAATCAATCTCGTGTAGGACTTATTATTATGTGATTTAGAAGAACTGGCTATTTCTACACATCAAGCATGGTTGTATACTTCTCAGAAAGAGATGTGGAACCATTCACATCTCAAAACTTGTACTATTTTGTTTAATACAGATTAAATTTCAAAACTTTTCTTCCTCATTATAAAAATAAAAGACTGAGATTTTGAGATTTTAGAGAACAAGATTATGAAGATTATGGAAAACAAAATTGTATTGTAGTTTCAGATCAGATTCAGTTCTAATTACCATTTAAGTTATCATTACAATATGCTTATGGTAACCAAAACTTTCAGACTATCATCTGCTGTGTTTTTTTTTCTAATTTTCTCAATATCTTTCCTGTTCACACTTTGGGAGAGTAGGGGAGGAGTGTAACTAACTCAGTAAGCTTATGGGAAATTATATAGATAATAATGAATTAAAAATTGTAATTAAGAAATAATTACACCATAAGGATGGAACAATAACCAAAACTTTAAAGATACTTGCTTTTGGACTATATCTACATCTCATTCTAGTAATATTGGAACTTCTTTTGCTATCATATCGACCTAAGGAGAATGAATATAAGATTTACCAGAACACACTGAATACGGCACATAATAGAAATTTATAAGATCAATGAATGGAGTTTAGCAAACATTTAGTGGCCCAGGTTATTAAAATCCTAATGCCTTTAGAGGACTTTTATCTCTCTCTCTTGAGTTTGTATGCATGACTGGTTTCAATCCTCTAAGCCCTATTTATTAATTTGAAAAATCTTTGTTTCGATTAACTTTTTATGAATCCACTGCAAGAACACATTTTGTGCCTAGTACCAGGGCATAGTCAGTAGCACATCCTGAAACTAGTACTATTTCATCTGTGAGTTTAGTACAACTGTACACTACACCTCAGTAGTTTTCACTGTTAGGTGTGGTTATGTTTGCTTGAAAGTCCAAGATCTTAAGGTTTGGTCTGATTTGGATTAGATTTTCCAAGGAGAAAATTTTATATCTGCACTAAAATCTATATCTGCACTAAATGTATCTCCAGCAGGCTGTGGTCTTCAGTCCTTGGTGTGCAGATGCAGAAGTTCACACACCACCTGCACATAGACCGGTTGCTCCAAGGCAGACTGGTCAGAGCCAAATAACCCGTCTTCTTGAACTTGCTCTGTGTCACGTGCAGTGCCCTGAATATATCATTATTATTTCTGTGTTTCTGAAATAACGAGAATTTGTATTCAGTGCTACCAGAGAGCTTTTGATAGCAGGAAACTCAGAATGTGTATTGTTATTCCATGACAGGGCTCAGGAACATATGTTAATTTTGAAGACTCAGTGTCTACTATATAGTGGTGGAGGATACAGTAGAAGACACCTAGTCTGCTGCAGTTTTCCTCCATTCTGTCTACTGCAAACTGCCTCTGGAGAAAACTCTTTTTAACAACAGATGTTTTTTTTTTTTTTAGAGAGAACTGATTGGATAGTACTCCAGAAAAAAAGCTTAGAATCAAATTAGCACTTATTCATAAGGGTTTAGGTGTAACTGAGGAGCTGAATGGTTTGAAAGAATAGACAAGGCCCAGGTCTAAGTTGCCTACAACCCAGAATTTTTATTTTAAATCAAGTCTATTTTGCCAGATGAGACCTTTATCCTGGCTGGATTTTGGGCATCTACTCCAAATGAACTAGATTTATAGAAAGAAAGATTGGAAATATTCTGCTTTGGCTGCTGAAAATATTCTATTTGCTGACAAAACTTTTCTATGGAAGCCTTCCACTTTATAAGGATTTTTTTTTTTTTTTTTTACTATTTTAACTTTTTCTTTTTGTAAATATCTCTGACAGCTGTGGATAAGAAGTACTGAATATATGATAGATATTATCATTATAATAATCCATGAAAGATGTTCGTAGAATGTTAAAAAAGGAAAAAAAAAGGAAAAAAAAATTCTGTGTCTATGACTTTAGTCATTGCAAATGAAACTGTGACATTCATGTTTTGATAATGACAGGACACTGAGTAAAGTAGCAAAAGGGACAAAATCTGCCAAATCTTTAATCTACTTAACAATGCTATCAATTAGTGAAGAACATTGATTAGACAAATCAATACTATTCTTGTTTAACGATTCAAAATTTCCTCCCTTTCACTAATGCTGTTGGTATCAACATGCTGTTGGTACTTGCTTTCTTTACAGAATATACAAATTCTACACCAAGAGAAAATATCTGTCTTAATATTTCTGAGTGACATATGCAAATACTTAGTTTGTTTATTGCTCATTCAGATGCAGAAAAAATGTTAAGTCCCACTCCTCTCTTATCCCTCCCTACGTGGTTTCTTTGATCATGTAGATTAATGTTTTATTGCTTAGACTCTAAAGCCTTGCCTCTTCTAGATTACATCTTTCATTTCTGTGCTGTTCCTGTTTAGAGACACAAGCACCACATACAAATAATAGCTTGTTCATCCTGCAGTGCAATGGCAGGTGTTCATTTGTATGTATGTGTGGGATTATTACAATAACTGGTAATTAAATAATGTTATTGTCAGCTTTGTGTTATGCAAAAAGATTTCAGATGTGTCACACACAATTTTTTTTTCCATACAACCATCAGGTCTTTTTGCCTGCTTTATCATTATTCTGAACAGTCTTCCCTGCCACAAAGTAGGTATTTGCCCTTTGTGTTTTTTTTTTTTTTTTTAATCCACTTACACATTAATGAGTCAATATATTTTCACATTTAAATTGATTTTATTTCCTGTCTCATGTTTTTATTCTTTGACACAAGGTTTGTTTTAGTGCATTTTCTGTCCCCTGCAATATCTAAAGCTGTGTAACATTTCCTGTGACTTTTGTTAATATCATATTTTGTTCAACTTGGCAACCAACCAAAATAAGAATTTTGTCACTTACTTCTGGGAGGTCAAGTTTCCATTGAAGTCTACTAATGAAAGCTCAGATGGACCTGGATCAAATAAAGGACCATGCCTCGTTAAACATGGATACGTTAAACACGGATACTAACCATCACTATTTTTTCTCACAGTCCTGTGGTTACTCCCTGCCAATATGAAAGATTAATTTTCAAAATTGTTTTTAACTAATGTTGAGAGTAGGAACATTCCTCATACTGTAATAACATCAAAAATCAGTCATCAAACTTGCCTGGCAAGAGTCAGTGTTCACAGAGCATCTCCGACAGCTTGAGTGTTCTGGGTGCCAAGGACCAGGCATGTTTCCCTCAGCAAAACAACGCTGTTTCACCAGGTGTGTGCACACCTCCTGCAGGAAGACCAGGAGTTTTCTTCTTCAGTGTGAGCTCAGGAAGGAATTGCTGAACACAAGTCCTCCAAGAGCTGTCAGCAGAGCAGCATAGCCTTGAATCCTCCCTGTACTTGCCAAGGGCTAAATGAGGTGGCAACAAGGCATGTTAAGTCTAAGCAACATGCTGCATCTCTCTCTGCACTGTCCAAGTGGCATATCCCTGCCATATCACAGATTGTAAGTCTCTGCACAGAACAGTCAAAAAAAAAAGATTTTTTTTTAAAAAAAGGAACAAATTACTAATACAGATTTTAAAAAGCAATGAGGCAGACACTTGTAATAAGTGATTTGAAAAAAAAATAAATAGAAGTAGCATAGGCAATTGTCTAAGACACATCCTTATGACAGTTAAAGACACAGTGAATGGAACTACGTATTGATAAATTTGGGTTGCTATGTGCAAGCAGAATATCCTAACCAACAAGAAACAGATACAAGGTCTTTCATTCAGCATTGTTCTGAAGCAAGTAAATCCCATTGTTTCAGTCAGACCTAAGAACCTAAAACCCTGTGAGGATGTGGGCCATAACACATTAAAAGGATTTATCTCCTAAGCTGGAAGCAGTCATGAACAAAACTCAGTGGGAAGAAAAAAATTAATGAAAACTCTAAATGATTAGGAAATGTTTAAGAACGATTTATTATGATTTTTCTAATTGCCTACAATTCCCAATTTGCCAGTCACCTAAAGGACTGTTATTAAAAAATCTGGGTCAAGAGGGGAAGTGAAAGTAGCAGTTAAACACAAAGTCTCCCTCAAATTTGCAATGGAAATGAACTACTTGATAGAAATAAATATAAAAAGATTCTGTTTCTACAGAACGCAGTCAATGAAGAAATAAAGAAAATGTATCAGTTAAAAAGCTCTGGTTAGCAGGAAACAAGAAAAAGGAGCACAGCTATTTAAAATGTCAAGAACAAATATAAAATCATAAAATACTTTGCAGGATCTGTAAGATGATAAAATGATTAGTCACATGGCAGACAAGAAGTACCATGTCTTTTTAATTAGGAAAGCTAAATATCGTGCACCTAATTATACCAAAATATGGGTAGAGGAACTGGAAGTCAGCATATACGTACTAAGGTATATTTCTTTAACAACTTAGAAACTTCAGAAAATTTCAGAGCTTGGTTGCTATAGAATGTTGTGCCAATACTTTATAAAGAACAAGTGAACATTTCTACACTTTGTGAAATGATATGATTCCTAAGAGGAAAAAAAAAAGAGGACTTGATTTAGTCAAAATTAATGTCAATGGTTTGAGCCTACATCTTTGTAGATCTTCAAAATCAGCTGGCCGTGCCCTCAGCAGCCTGCTCTTGACTGTGCTCGAACAAGGTGTTGGACTAGATGGTCTCAAGATGTCCCTTCTCACCTCAGCTCTGTGGTTCTGTGACATACCTACTTGGTAACTTCCATATGTAATGAAAGTAGATACTCAGCTTCTTGAATAAATATTGTAGAGCTCCACTATGAATTCTGATTTCAATGCAGACATAGCTATGTTTAGGTATGACTTGTATTAATGTCCCCATCCATTTCCAGGTTAATCTTTTTAAGGCTTTATTTGGCATTAAAAAATGTTAATAGATCATTAATCTCATCTGATTAATAATATCTCATTGGAAATAGCAAAATTACATGACATGTGTACAAATGAGATAACGGAGATACCTAGGCATTGAGGGTGGGATTCAAATGAGGATATGTAGATGTCTACATCTAGCTGGTCACCCGTAACTTCCTTTACAGTTTCAAACAAATAAAAATAAATAAATAAAACACATTTGGGAGCTTAATCCCCTGAATCCCCATGATCAATTACTCCTTAGAGGTGCCTCTAGAGACTCCAAGATGTGAATGCATTACATCCTGCATCCTGAAATCATCATACTACTGGCAGTACCAACCTTGCATAGTCCCCCAACTCCTCACTCCCCCCAAAAAATCTGATATTCAGAGACAACCTCAGAAATTGAGATACTCATCCCCAATTTCTTATCGTGATTAGTGGGTTGGCATTAGGCAAACATCTTTAAATCAAAATATTAACCCAAGGTTCTGGGAAACAGTGTTATGTCAAATGCATTGAATTATTGAATTATTCTATAAAGAATATCTTGTTCTTTGTATGATACATATTTTTTAATTACATATACATATTATTAAAAATCTCATACTCCTTTTTCATCTCCCAAAGTAACCTTCCCTTTTACCTAGGAGTAACTCCAGCTGTGTAAAGAAAAGCCTAGCAGAGTTTTGGCTTCTGGTTGCTTTCTTTTTATTGTGATTTTTCTTCCTTCATTATATTTACTCAATAAAGGTAATGCTCTCCTTCACTGTCCTAGTGATTTTTGGCCTCCAATCTTAGTTTTGCTTTAAATCATTACTCTTGAATGCTGTCTGCCATATCAGCCCTGCAGCAGTGACAGATCTGGCTCTGCAGACCGTACTACAGAGTAGCAGCAGTAGCTCACAGGTGCCTCTGGGCAGCTGCTGAACAAGCCGGAAGTCAGATTTTCCTTCCTTCCCTCCCTTGCCCTCCATCCCCCTCCTTTCCCTTCCCCTCCTCTCCTCTTGCCCCTTTCCTTTTCTCTTTCCCCTTTTCCTTGCCCTCGTTTCCCTTTCCCTTTCCCTCACCAGAGAGAAAGAGATACCCTTTGCAGTTCAAGATAAAGTGAGGGGGAAAAGCAATCAGCTGAAGAATCACCACTCACTCAAAATCCTTTCTGAAATTGTATCTCTAACCACAATTCCTTACCATTTTATCTCTGCTTCTACTATATTTTGCTACTTTTGTAAACTGTGGACTATTTGCAAGGGACATAAAAGGTTATAGTTTTGAGCCTGGAATACAGAATCCAAGTTTGATCATCTAGTGTGTCATAAATTTACCATGGTATTTTGAGCAATTAACTTACAGGAAAATTCACTGAAGGGCTTAGACACTGAAATGTTTGAGTTAAAGATGCCTGATCTCTTGGAATGTAGTTCTGAATTAAATTATTAGACTCACTATATTTTACATGAGGACAGGGAGTTATTGAGGGAGATACTGAGCCAGTGTACTGAGTGGAAGAAGTAGATCAAAAAGTAACAAATAATAACGCTGATTACATCCTATGTTTGCCAGGGGTTTTAAAAAACAAACTTCAAGATGCGCAAAGTCACCTGACACATTTTCCTGGAATTTGAAGTTTTGAAGCACATTCTCTAATTAGATATTTAAATCCTTCCTTTCAGAAAAGTGAACAGGGATCACACTTTTCCTTGAAAATACTGAGGTGGATAGGAAAGAAAAATAATTCACATTTTTATTTTAACAGTATGCCACACTGTGAGTATGAGAGACATGATTTAACCTCCTCAGCTTTAGTCCACCTCCCTCTTCTCCAACTAACTACCCAGATATAATTCTAACATGTATGAATGACAAAAGATGTAGAATGAAGGTGTCTGTTTATTTCTCCTCTTTAAACTGCAACACTTTGCAGAAATAATTAAGGATTCATAGGGTAGAAAGAGAAAAAAAAATCACAAGGAAAATCAGGAGGCCTCTCTCCCCTGAGCTTTGGGTGATACAACTCTCTGGCATCCAGAATGCAAGAATGTGACAGGGCTACAGTTGGATTGAGGCAGGAAAGAGAGCTTGAGCTGAGGGCAAAAATAGGTGGAAAGAAGGTAAGCTGCTCCAGGCAAAAAAAAAACCTTCACAAAGGCTTTTCATGGGAAAAAAAAAAAATGATTTTCTGAAATTTTATTTATTTTCTCTGCCACTAGTATGAATAACACAATAATAAACAGAAAAAAAATGTCCAGGAGGGGAGAGTCTTCTGTAGACCAATTTTAATGAGATGTGAGTCAAATACAAGATGCCTATTGGAGAGAGATACATCTGATTCAAATAAAATAAAACCAGCAGTCTCAGAAGACTAATATAGTTCTTAGCTTTGGGTCTGGACTTCACCAATTCCCAGGAAGCTTTCCATGGATTCTTAAAAGAAATTGATCTTATATGAAGAACACTGGTCTTTGTGAGAGTGCCTTCTCTAAGAAAAGACTTTATCACATTTATTATTTGAATGTAATGTTTTATGCCTTGTGAAAGTGCCAAAATCACATCCACTGTACACAGGCCATTTATTTAAATCAAAGGTGTTAAAGTTAACACTGCATCATTTAATGAAAAGTGTTAAACAGAAAGGTTAACTAATCCTGAGTAGGTCATGAGTTAATAACCTGAGAATACTCACTGAATTAGCTTTCCCAATTTATCATGTCATCCTTCAAGTACAATCTCAAATTAAGATAAATTCCTCAGGCTATATGGGAAGGATAAGAGACATTGGAGGCTGACAAATTGCAAGTGTTGCATGCACTCATAGAGTTTAAGTGTTAAGGGAACATAACATCAGCATACTACCTTCCAGATACCTCCTTATTCAGCCCAGAAACTTCAGCTTGACTAAGCCAAATGATCTTTACATGTATTTTGAAAAGTATATCTTGTTTGTACACTTTAAAGCATTTGTGCTTACTTGAAGCAGCTTAAGTTACAAACAAGTGGACAGTGTTCTGCACTAAGAACAAAAGGTCTAGTTTTCATTTACCTTCCCTGGAAATGAATCAAGTTGAAAATAATGTGGGGTTAAATTATGAAGAATGGCATCTCTGAGCAGATATTTGTATAGATGCAAACTATGTACAAAAATATTACTCCTTCAATTAAGTTCCACTTTGTATTTCTTCTGCATAAGTTCCTACAGATATTCAAAGAGCAAAGGAATCAGGTGCTCAAAGCCCACAATCAAGGGAGGTGCTTCTTCAGCTATATTAGCAACTGACAGAACAACACCCTAATGAAAGCAGAAGTAAATTGTAAAATAGTGTTGGAAGGAAATAGAAATCCTAATATTAACTATGCCATTGTAGATTATTACTAAACAGTAAGCTCAAGGGTAAGATTAGGAGAAAAAAAAATGTGCACAAAAGGTGAAGAACAGTCCCAAATATAAGCAATATTACAGATTTAGGTGTCATGAATGTCTGTCCTCAGAATAGGAACTTGGTCAGATCTACTGAATTACATATCCTCTTTTGATTGTACTACCACTAAAATTGGGGAAAAATATTTATCTATTTATAGTGTAGTAAATTCTTTTGAGGAGACCTCAAACATACATTCCAGTTAAATTTTAATAGAAAGTTAATAGGTAGCAGTAGAACCATGATATCTCACTATATTCTTCACTGACAGAAAATCTAGAGTCGCCTACCATATTTTAACCATCTCCCACTGTGGGCAAAGCTGAATTATCTCACATTTGCAAGAGATAAAAACATACAAAAGGAGGCTCACTACAGCTGAACAGACATCACAAAATGGTGACTTGTTACCTTAGAGTAACTTGACTATGTGCTTAAACCTGAAGTTGTTTTTTGCTTTTCACACAGACATCATCAGGCACTAAACTAGGAGATGGGAAGATGTGAATATAAAGAGTAGGAGAAATAGCTGTATTAGGAAGCTAGGGGCAGAAAGAGATGTCATACATATAGGAAAAATTTTCAGGTTTGAGAAGGTGCAGATGCATACTGAAACTTGGACTTGGAGAAAGGTGTCAGTGTCAGAAGAAAAGGAGTAGTTAAAACAAGATTTTTAGTGAAAAATGGAAAAAATAGTTACCATTCAACCAATTAACAAAATATCTTGTTTATCTATTTATCTTATAAACTCTGCATTATGTAGATGTGTTTCTATATTTAAAATAAACTTTTAACCTTTTTGGTTTATTTTTCTGAGAAGAAAGACATTTGAAACAAACTTGTCTCCAGTAGGAATATATTCCATGAACTGTCATGTATAAAAATATGATTCCTCTGAGGAAATACTCCAGGAATAAAGCTGTAGCATGAAGAGTATACAGATAACTTATTTAGCCTATTTTTGGGTTTCTTTGCTATTAGTAAATTGCTTACAGTCCTAGTAGTGTTTTCACTAAGTTTTTTTTTCTTATTTATTTATTTGTCACAGAAATGATTTTTTCCATTGATCTTTTCTCTTTTAAAATTTAGGATTATCTGAATACTCCTCAAATCTTATTTAACATGAAGAGCTCATTTCTTCTGACCTGCATGCTTTAATTGGAGTTCCTAACTGCTATCTACATTCTGTCACCATGCTACCCTTTTTCAATATGTATTTGATTTCTGCTTTTTACTATGTACTAAAATCTGAGTTCTTCATGCAGCCTGTTTCATTTATAATGTTAAGAGATTATCTGAAGGACAGTTATACTCAGGACTTTAAAAAAAAAAGAAAAAGAAAAAAAGCAACTTAAGTGTATTTGTGAACTATACTTTTCACCCCTTTAAGCTTGTTTTGAATGGGAGATGAACATAAATTTACATCTTCTAAAACAAATAGTTTATATTAAGTCAGACTACTAGCCTGAATATTGTTACAAAGACTACCACTGACATCTGTTCTCACATAACTAAAAGATGTGATCACACATGTGCAGCCAATGGAAGGGATATATTCACAGGAATCATGAGAATTAGAATTAAGAGTCCTCAAGAGAGCACGTCTGCCCTAAGCATCTAGATACTTCCCCTAACTTCTTTTGGAACCCTCACTATTAGAGTCTGTGATCTCTGTTTCAGTTTTCCATTATTTTAACCTTCAGAAATTTTGCTCTTAAATCTAGTATTTATGTATTTTAATAAAATACTCATGCTTTAACCACACCAAAAATATAGAAATGAAGAATAATTCATTCCCTTCATGCTTGCATATCCCTTTAAATATTTGAAGACTACGATCATGTCCTTCTTCAGACCTCTCTCTAGATTAAATGGCCCCACTTCTGTCAATCTCATCATGTCTTCCAAACTTCTGACCATTCTTGCTAAACTCCTCCAGATTTTCTCTAACTTCTCCACATTTTTCCTTAAAAAATAATCATTTAGTGGGAGATTGGCAATGTAGTGGATAAATACTTGGGAAGAAAAGTAACCCTACTATGTGCTTATTGTTTAACTGAAATAATTACAACAGAGTATGTTATGCATTATAAAGAGAAAGATGAATGCTAGCTAATTAAGCGGGCATTACAGACTGACTATTAATAAATAAATTGCTATTGGAAAGTTAAATAGAATTACAGAAATTGTCACAGAGAGTTACATGCAATAGGACAAAAGGGTCACTTGGAATAAACATATTCCTTGTACAGAGGTCTGACAATCTGAGAGGAGACTGAAAAGGAGACAAAAGAAACCAATAAGAGAAGACAGTGGTGGTGAATTATAAAAAAAATTAAAAAAAAATTAAAAAAAACAGTACAAGAGCAAAACTGTAATCCAATAAAAGTTGCTTTGGGCTTTGTATTTAGCTTGAGACAATTCATTTTTATATAGCATACTTCTGAAAGTTACAGAAGTAACTTTCCCTCCTCCAAAATATATTACAAATAACAGTATCTCAGGGTATGTATTAAGGTGATCTTTTTTACTGCGTAAGGTAATGCGTCCTTTTCACCTCCTAGATAACACCTTTACAATAAAAAAAAAAAAAAAAAAGTAAGTGCTTTTTGAGGTCTTAACATTTTTTTCTAAGTAGAAGTATTTCTATCCAGTATCTGAGTTGAAACTGGTAAGCCAAACATGTATACTTTTTTTTTTAAAGGAAATAAGAAAAAAAAAAGATGATATAAACAGAGAAACACAAAATAAGAACTGTCATTTGAGTAGGAAGACACAATTCTCAAAACAAATCCCATCATCGAGCCCCATGCTTACAATAGTCCTTACTTCATATTATGCAATAAATTGAGTGTTAGTGGAAAAGAACAAATCTTTGGACAGCATTAAAAGCAGGAATTTCTCCAAAGTAAATGTGCACTGTCTGGATAGAAAAGGATAATAAGGAAGTAAAAGCTACATTAAAAAAAAATAAAAATAAAAAAATAAAAAAATAGAAGAGAGAAGAAAAAAATAGATAAAGCACTCAGAAAATCAGAATAGCCTTTTTCACCTATTCTTCAGCAACTGAACAGAAATATTCATTCCATCTTTTTGAATCTGAACAGAAAGGTTGAATGAGCTGCCTGTATTTCTGATGATATAAATGCAGCAATACTAATACACTCTTGAAAGTGATGGAAAACCCCAGCTGAAGTGCCCTAAAATGCAATGAACCTCATTGATCACTCCCTATTCTGTACTTTTTTGTCATTATTTAAATCAGTGTAGTACCTTATTTGAAGAGTTGAAAGTGAAGAAAGCTCCTCCAAAGACTCAGTCACAGACTTACTTTAGAAGTCAATGCTTTCCAGTTTATGATCTTAAAATGGGGCTTATTTGATATGGATATTTAGAAGACTGAATTTAAGAAATACAAACAAAAAGGAGCATGTTGTATATCTATAATAATAAATACTGTAATCACATTTAATAATTATTCATGGAATTATGCTTTGAATGAAACTGGTGATAAGGGAATTAGAATGTATCATGCATATCTTAGGCTTCGATCAAACGATTTAGAGGATTTGCTGTGGTGGGTGCCTGCAATAGGTAATTTGTGTCTTTTTTTTAAATTCTACACAGTTAATCCTATCTCAGCATAGGACTCTCATTTCTTTCAATGTTGTTATGAAAATACTATATTCACTCATAATAACTCACCCCCTGCAGGAGACTTGAGGCCAACTACAGGTTCCTCTGCAGGAGTATGTCTCTGAGCACGGTGAGGGTGTGTACTCAAAGTAGTGTAGGAGCTGAAAGTGAGTCCCACAACCTATGATATTCTAGTGAAATCAGTTTTGTCAGTCATTTTGGTCAGTTTCTTTAGTCTGAAAATACACAAAAATAGATTGAGATTAGCAGAATCTTCTCAGAAGATATTAGAGCTGCTCAAGCAAAGAGTAAGCTTCCTCATGTTTAGAGCTGAAGATATCTTACCCTGCTACATTGCATATTGTCTTTTTCACGTGATTATTTGCTTTTTATGATGCTAAAATGAAGCATTTCAATGTAGCTATGTGTTAACAATAATATTTTATAACTTTGACATGCTTATCTGCTGCCATACTTAATCTTAGTTTGAAAATGTTGTGATCTTGTGAGACACTGAACACAGAGCCCTCATCCAGCTTGCTTGAAATTATGAAGGTACTAGAAGACCATCAACAAAAGACTTCACAAAGTTTATAGAACCATAGAAGGGAATATTTTATATATACTTTTTCCAATTTTTCTCTCTCCGGTAGCATCTTTATATAATGAGACAGCATTTCTATTGTGCCTGCCTGACAAGAGAAATGCGTATGATCTAAGATTTACAACACTGTTACTTATACTCAAAGATTCTTCATCCTTTAGATAAGTTTATGTCCAAACATTTTTTTGCTAATTTGAACCATTCAGTATAGGACAAATTTAGTAAATTATATTTACTCTCCACTCCAGGGATGAGTTAAAATTGACAAAGCAAAAATAAATGTTCACATCTGCCTCTGTGTATTTGCTACTTTTAATGGAAAATAAGTTATACAAGATTTTTTTTGTTGTTGTCATTTAAAGAGCAAAGTTATATAAAAAGTGTGGACCTGAGTTTTGCAAGCATAATGTTCAGTAACACAAGCAAACTCATCTGACACCAGCACCTATCACTTTCCAGATATACATGGTTTGTTCTATCTAAGGCAACGTTTGAATTTTAACTTCTGAATAAAGCAGATAGGGATTTCCAAATGATTATGAAAATTGTTTTTCACATATCTTCTTGTACAGGAGATGATAATATCCTGGCATATAATAATTAAATATATATTCCCAAGAGGTTTGAATATGCCCGAGCAGTTTGCTGACAAACACATGCAGTGATTAAAAACTCAACTTTGTACAGCACAACTAAGGAAAGATGCTGAAATATTATGAGGAAATGATCTGTGTTGCTAATAGCAGAACTAATCCTTCAGTCTGCTTCTCATCCCTAACACTAATTCTGTTAGCAAACATTAAGTGGTATGCTTCCACTGTTGGGAGAAAAAAGCATCTAAAATAAATACATCAGTAATGCAAATGCTTAGACACTGGCACTAATATTTCATTTCTAGAAGCACATTATTTAGAGATAGTGTTTACTACTCCCTAAGAACTAAATTGGATACTTAGATTTATTTTTCATAACCTGGCATAATTCCTCTCTTGGTTTCTAATTTAAACTTCTTAAGTTGTCATATTTATGTTTATAATGTTTGTTCATTACACACACTGCACAACTTCTGTGAACAGTCAAAAACTCAAAGCCTAGAGAAAGCTCAAAAAAATGAATTAGTACAAATGTCATGGCGCTGTCCACTGACAAAAATCCTGGAGAAAGTCTTGATATGGCAGTTTAAAAGGTTGTTCTCCTCAACCGTCCTCCTTTCACCTCTACCAAATGCAGTTACATCCTGTAGAGGAGCCACTGTAAGAGGGATGTGTCTGCATTTCAGCCGTTCCCATTCATTATATAGGATAGGAATACAAAACTGTTTTAATTAGTGGCTACATCCACCTATCGACTTCTGCTACCCTGGTATGGAACATTTGTGTCTACTTGCAGTAAATTCACCAGAACATATCTGTTAGACTTTTCACCATTTAATCAAACTCACCTAGTATTTTGTCAGAGAAGACCATGGTTTAAGTCTTTTACCAGCCTTATAGAATTCATAAAGTTAGCAAGAAGAGGTCTACTTTTATCAGAGCAGAGAAAAAAGGTCTTCTGCAATCAAGGATCATTGACTAAGACTATCAGACATATGAAGACCTGCTGTCTTAAATAGCTCTTAAATACTGGAACTAAAAGTCTAAAGGAAATCATAGAATCATAGAATCACTAAGGTTGGAAGGGACCTCTAGAAATAATCTAGCCCAACCCCCCTGCACATACAGGGTCACCTAGAGCATGTGGCACAGGATTGTGTCCAAGTAGGTTTTGAAGATCTCCAGAGAGGGAGATTCCACAACCTCTCTGGGCAACCTGTTCCAGTGCTCCATCACCCTCACTGTTAAGAAATTTTTCCTTAATTTCCTGTGGAACTTTTGGTGCTTCAGTCTGTGGCCATTATCTCTAGTTCTGTTGGCAGACACCACTGAAAAGAGGTCAGCCCCATCCTCTTCCCCCCTTCCCTTGAGGTATTTATATACACTGGTTAAATCCCCTCTCAGCCTTCTCTTCTTCGGGAAAATCATGAGTAAGTATAGCATGACTAAATGTTTAAGGAAGGCTATTGTACTTCCAGTAGAGCAGGAACAGCCGCACCACCATAACCAAAGCTTCACACACATATCTTACAAGGTTCTCTCTGTAGCTTTCTTAGGGTCCCTCCAGCCATTCAGTCTGGAGATGCTGGATACAAAGATAATGTGGTAGAATCCATAGAAAATGAAGAGTTGAAGCCTGCACATACATACAGATTGAAGAAAGGATTCCAAACTTTTTTTTTTTTTTTTTGTAGGGGGGTGGGGGGAGGGAGATAACTGACACATGGTATTTGTATTATTGTATATATTTTCTGTCCCTATAAGGATGTTCTTGATTAGTTGAAACTCTTTGGAAAAGGAGAGGTAAATGTTAGTTCTTGTGACGCAGGCCAGGATGTTTTCCAGAGTCCATGTACAGGATACAAGTAGAAATCTGCAGACTAAGAGAGGGTTGAGGAGACAAAAGCAGAGAGGCAGACCTGAGAGGGAGCAGACAGGACCCCCCAAGGATGAGAGGCAACTGACAAATTATTTCTGATACTCAAAAAGTCATTAAAAAAAAAAAAAAGAACTTGCTTTCAGAGACATAATAAATAGGAGAATTGTCTCTAGTTTATGCTCAAATAAAACCTGTTTTTCTGTTTAGTTTTCTTTGTTTTCTTCTTCTTTTTGGTTGTTTGTTTTGTTCTTGTTTAAAAGCATTTCTGTTTTCTTTAGAAAGAAAGAAAAGTAGAAACTTCTATCACAAAATAGTGTTGATTCAGGTTCTTACTACAATATAGTAGCTTATTCTTGCTATATTCCTACTAGTTTGGAAAATATTTTCAAGGGCATATAGTCTCCTTTTCAGTACTGTGACAGAATATTTTCAAAACTATGACTCTGTATGTAAGTATGACTTTGCATCCTCATATGATGAATACAGTATTTGATATTAATTCATATAGTATCTGATTGTTTCTATAGTGTGGTTTATTTCTTTCCTGACTGATGTGGAAAGGAAATTAGCCATTTCATCAAAGATGACGTAACACTTAACGCAGAATACTTCTGTTGCACATCTAGATTCATCCTCTCTGCTGGGACACACTTCTGCTTAAGAGGAGGGATTGGAACTTGACTCTCCAACATAACCATGTTTTCCAAATGGATTTTTCTCATAGTAATTTTGGAATCTGTGAGTGTATGTGGGGGAGGAGGGGGGAAATGCAGAGCAGGGGCGGGAAGAAGAGTAGAGAATATAGGCTTGAAAATTCTCAAGGAAATATCATAAAGCAATGTTTAATATCATCAAGGAATATCATAAAGCAATACTGGAGAGTGAGCTAAACTTCAGGGAAACTATGTCAGTGTTTTTACAATTCTAATTATAATCATGAGGAATAGTAAAGTTTTTTATATAGAATACCAGCATATCAGTAATCTGATGTTGGGAAAATATGATTGTCTCATGTTAAAAATGGAGAAAAAGGAGTTTTCTTCCCTTTTCTGACTTGTGTTTCTGAAAATCACCCTCCAGAAACCAACTCAGTGTCCTACACCTACTTGTGTCAGAGCTTTCTCTATGACATAGATGTCCCAATTGCATCTGCTTTGTCACTAAGTGGAGACCAAATATAAAAACTACCAAATGTTGACATGTGATTGGATATAAGATTTTTTAGCTATAATTCTAGCAAGAATCCTTTTATTTTCATTTAGACAGTCCACAGTGGATTGAAAATAATGCTGTGAACATTAAAGATTGTGAAACGGATGTGTCTGGAAGCAGATGTATTACTCATAAATACAAATAAAACTATTTTTCATAAAACTTCCCATCTGGAGAAGATAATTACTTCATGTTCTATTTTATATTATAATATACCATAGGCAGAATTTGCAATAAGGTAGAGAAACTATTACCTCTTAACTACATTTCTTTCAGTTTATGTGCTTTATGATTTAAGAATCAGCTATCTCCCAGGCCTGGAAATCACTGTGCTTATGCTACATCTGCAGAGAGTGATACTGAAATCTATGAGCACCATAACAATCACTCTCCAAATCAGAGTCTTTAATTTCCCTCTCTGGAGATTAAAATACTAATTTAGAATGTATCAGAGCTACTTTTTCTAAACTTCCTCATAGCTTATCTTGTTTATGCTGCAAAATCACAGCCGGCTTAACTATAACATGCTACTTAAACAGGCAAAACAGACCAAAGTGCAATAAAGAATTATACAGGGATGCCACAGTGTTGCTTAACTTCATGTTTACTAGAAGGTAAGTACAAGAAGGGCATTGAACTTCTAGAGAGGATCCAGCAAAGATGATTAAGGGACTTGAGCATTTGTTGTATAAGGAAAGACTAAGCTAGCTGGGCCTGTTTAGTCTGGAGAAAAGAAGGCTGAGAAGAGATTTGATTAACGTGTTCAAGTATCTGAGGGGTGAATGTAGGGAGGATGGGGCCAGGCTCTTCTCCGTGGAGGCCCGTGACAGGATGAGGGATAACAGGTGTAAGTTGAAACACATGAAGTTCCACCTCCATGTGAGGAAGAACTTTTTTCCTGTGAGAGTGTCAGAGCCCTGGAAGAGGCTCTCCAGAGAGGTTGTGGAGTCTCCTTCTCTGGAGATCTTCCAAACCCGCCTAGATGCCACCCTGTGCCCCATGCTCTGGGTGTCCCTGCTGGAGCAGGGAGGTTGGACTAGATAATCTCTAGAGGTCCCTTACAACCTCAACAATTCTGGGATTCTGGGATTCTGTAAACCAGATGAGCCAGGTGCTACATTATAAGAATTGTTGAATTAATCTTGATGGAGGAATTTATCTAAATTACTCCATTCATCTAAATTTATCCGTTTCATTCTAAAATAACCTTTTTTTTTAATCTCTTCTTAAAACATACCAAATTTACAGGCGAAAGATTTCATATTACGTGAACTAACTCCCTGTAGAGTTGGTGTGGAGTTGATGGAACTAACTCCCTGTGAAGGTGGCACATGACACATTTACTGAATTTTTATCTACTCCATTTTAATGGAGATTCCTAGTTTAGATTCCTAGTTTTAGATTCCTAGGAGACTAGATTCCTAGGTGTTGTAAGTTCACCTAGTTGTCATAAACATAATGATGAAAAATCTATTTATACTACCTGAGGGGGGTTCCTGAGCATTTATCCCTCTCCCTCTGAAAGCCACTTATAACCTTCCCCTGGTTCAGCTGCCAGTGAGAACGCAAAGACCAGCCCTGCTGCTTGGTCTTTGTTGTCAAGGAAAAGCTAAGCCATAAGAAAGGACTGTGATCAAGTTTGTAGCAAAGTCTAAAATTACAGAGGAGGGAAGGAGAGGCCAGAAAGGCGAGGTGGCGGAGTTGCTCTTTACATGAGAGAGCAACTGGAATGTATGGAGCTCAGCATAGGGGACAACAAAGTGCAAATTGAGAACCTGTGGATGAGGATTAAAGGGCAGGCCAACAAGGGTGACGCAGTCATGGGAGTTGACCACAGGCCTCCTGACCAGGGAGAGGAAGTGGATGAGGCCTTCTACAGGCAGCTGCAAGAAGCCTCACGATCCCAGGCCCTGGTCCTTATGGGGGACTTCAACCACCCTGATGTCTGCTGGGGTAATCACACAGCTAGGAGCAGACAGCCTACGAGGTTCTTGTAGAACACTGCAGATAACTTCTTGATACAGCCAGCAAGGGGAGGGGTACTGCTAGATCTGGTTCTGTCTACCTTGACTTCAGCAAGGCTTTTCACACAGTCTCCCATAACATCCTCATAGGAAAGCTCCGGAAGTGTGGTCTGGACAAGTGGACAGTAAAGTGGATTGAGAACTGGCTGGATGGCAGAGCTCAGATAGTGATGATAAATGGAATTGAGTCTAAATGGAGGTTGGTGGCCAGTGGTGTCCCGCAAGGTTAGACGAGATTATCTCTAGAGGTCCCTTTCAACCTTAACCATTTTGTGATTCTGTGAGAACCTCTGGATTCAGGGAGGAAAACAGTGACAAAGGCAGGTCTAAACCGTAAAAATAAGCAATCCTGGAGTCTGTTGAAGAGCTATCAGATCATCAGGTTAGAGTTAGTGTTTCATTTTTGATGGGACTGGTAAAAGAGGGCAGCGTGGTGACCTTGACAATCCAACCTGGTGAGCCATAGAGACAACTTCTCCTCCATGGAAGCCAGCTTCTCCTGTTGACTGCTTGCCTGCACATTAAAAGCCTTTGGGCACCTTTTGGAACCTAGAAGCTCATTAAATCCCAGCTATCTTTTGTGTGTGTGTTAGACAATATATAATTGCTATGAGCATTTAAACTGAGTATGTCCTGCTGGTATAATCTCTGAACACAGGTAAAGACTCGTAAGCAGCCTCACTTAAAAGAATGGTAGCAAAATGTTGATCAATGGAAAACTAGTTTGTTTTGAGTGATTCAGGCAGTAGATTGTTTTGATTTTCCTTCATATTAATTTTTTTTTTCTGAAGCACCAGGATGTCTATGTGATGTTCATCTTGATGTTCATTATTTAAATGGAACTGCAGAGTAATTATTGTTGGAGAAAATGTTTACTTTGTATATTTTTCTTCTTCCTATTTTATGGATCCTTAATCTCTTCTACTTTGTTATATCAAACAAAGACAATTTATCAGTTCTGTCTTTGTCTGGTGTTTGGGTTAATAATGTGTGATGTCTCAGTAAACAGGAAATTATTTGCTAGTTCCCTGGTGATTTTTTTATACTTGTAGCACATACCTGCAGCTCCCCCTCTACACAGCTCTGATGAGTATTGTGTCCAGTTCTGGTCTGTCCACTACAAGAAGGATGTGGAACTTCTAGAGAGGGTTCAGCATAGAGCAACTAAGATGATTAAGGGACTGTAGAATCTGTCATATGAGGAAAGATTAAGTGAACTGGGCCTGTTTAGCCTAGAGAAGAAAAGATTGTGAGGGGATCTCATCAAAATGTACAAATAGCTGAGGGGAGAATGTAAAGAGGATGAGGCCAAACTCTTCTGGTGGTGGCCAGTGACAGGACAAGGGGTAATAGGTACAAATTGAAACACAAGAAATGTCATCTCCATATGAGGAAGAACTTTACTATGAGGGTGACAGAGCCCTGGAAGAGGCTGTCCAGAGAGGTTGTGGAATCTTCAAAACCCTCTTTTGCAACCTGCACCATGTGCTCTAGGCATCCCTGCTAGAGCAGAGGTGTTGGATTAGATGCCCCTTCCAATATCAACAATTCTGTGATTCCTCTGAATGCTTTCTAATACTACTTTCAAGTAGTCTGACTTTGCGCTTTTGGACCTTTAGAGTCAACATATGGATTCCAGCAAGTCATGATGGACTGAATGCAATTCTATAAGGAATCCTAGTCCAAATTTTATTCACATAACGTAAATGTAGATTTTAAAAAATAATGCTTTTTGACATGCAAAAATAATCACAGTTAGGATCATTGTCACAGGGAATGCTATGTGTTCATTGCATTATTTTCTGGGTTGAAGGACAGGGAAAGGATTGAGCTTATCTACCAGACCAAAGAAATATTGGATCACGTTCTTCCAGAGGAAACAAGCAGACCAGTTAAGAGTGCATAAAGAGAAGACGAACGTGACATTTGACTAGAAAATTGGAGTAATAAACTAACTATTGAAATTGTCCACTTTTGTGCTTGACCTGTTTATTATTTTGAGATACAGACTTGTCTCTGAAGAGAGGAGTGGAAAATATGTAGCTGGGGAGAGACTGTTTATTTTGTTTTTGTTTTGCCTCTGGGTTGTAATCTATTCATTCATAATGTCTGGAAAAAGAAGATTGATATGTGTGTTTATATGCATTTCATGCACATGCAAGTAAGGGAGACAAAAACATGTCAGTCAATTTTACAAGTGACCTCAGGGTAGGTGCTTTCCTAACTATTTCTCCTTAACATCTGTTCTGCTTAGAAGATACTTTTTGGTTGATACTAGTTAAAGTGAGATTGCATTGGATCTAATTTGTAAACCACAGGTTTAGAAAGGAAGAGCATCTAACCTTATTCTGTGTTTTTCATTAACGTTTTGGGCGGTCTCACATCTTTTGCAGGAGTACTTTTGTTCTCTCAGAAGCACTGATTCCCCTTCTCTTACGTTCTGTCATTGATCAGGCAAGGGCCTTGCAATTCTGCTCCTATAAGACATGCCTGCATCCAGTCATTCTGCAGCAAGGGCTAATCTCCACCATCACTTTTTATGACTCACTCATCATTTTCCATTTCTTTTCAACCACTCCCAAAGCTTCCATTACATTTCTATTCCCTTCATTCTTCCTTCCCTTTGACCAGTTTGTGACTATTCCTTCATCCGATTCTCTGCGGACTTTTGACTTGGTCAAATGATGACTTCACCTCTCCCACAATAGACTGTTTCATGTTCAAGGTTCTTCTTAAATCTTATTTTGAGCTTCTAATGAAGGCATCTTATTAACTCATACACAGTTAGTGATTAAACTTACCAGGTACTTGTATGGGATGATCCTCTTTATCCATAAGGGATAAATTGTGTATTGGAAAAAGTTAATGTGACAAATTGTCTCAATTCACATCCACTCTGTCTCCTGCTACATCCCTGTTTCCTATTGATTATTTGCTCTAGATCAATTTTGTCATGTCTTTTTTTTTATTCTATAGTAGTTTTATGCCATTTCTCTCTACTTAGAGGTCTTGCTGTTTCTCATCTCATCTCATTAAGAGTTCCCTTAATAAACATATTAGAGTAATTATACATACTGAAATCTGTGAGAAAAGACCATTGTAAACAGGTTGCTATGTGTATGTTAAGCATAGTGACAGATGCTTTAATAGTGACTGCTTTCTTACAATTTTGACTATCTATGCTACTACTAAAATGGTGAAGACAAGCACAACAAACACTTCTGATGTCAAAGTCTTAAAAGACTATTCAAAAGGAAAGAAATATTAACATTCTTCGAAAGAGCTCATGAGTATTTAGATAGTCAGAGCAGTGTACATGGGTCTTCCAAAGCTTTCAGAATGATCCTTTTAACAATCCTCATGAAAGACTCTTACAGAAACTGTGAAACACTATGAAGAAAGGAATTTTATAGATTAGTGACTGACTAAAAAGATCATAAATAAAGTATAGAATTTTCTGGATAACCTTTACAGGAAACAAAGGCTTCTGGCTTACTAAAGACACCCTCATTGAGATCTAGAGTATATCATCAACAACTGATTTGGAATTATAAGCAAATGATCTGGAAAAGTAAATAAATAGTTATGTAATATATTTTGCAGAGACAACAATTATGAATAACATTGTCTCATCTAAATCTTCCTGCCCATATTTTCAGAAGGATCTCATGACGTGAAATGCGTGTTCAATAAATTCAATATTATTAAATGCCTAATAATTTGGCTATTAAAATAATGCTAAGTAGTAAATAGAAGTGTTCAGTAAATAAAAGATTTCAGATTCATGGTGGACTGCTTTTTCTTATACACGGTTGTGATTTCTGAGACTTCTGAGTTTTGAGAACTGACGTAAATGCAGTGTCTGAGTACACCTTTCTAATTAGTATTGTAAATGGGTTCAGTAGCCATGCACCTGAGAAGCCAGAAGGTGCAGGATTCAACTTTTCCAACAGAGGTGTGAATTGCAGTTTTAGGCACTATTGTAGATTCCTTGGACTATTCATCAACGAGACTCTACATACCCACACAAGATAAATATCTCTTTTGCTCTGTGCAGATATTTTATAGATTCTATTTTGCCTGAAATGGCACCTTGTTTAATTAACTGAAATATTCATTTGGCCTCTTGTAGACCTAGTTCATATAAATATGTTTAGGTTTAGATCTTCTAGGGGTTTATTCATTTGCCGAGACAAAGATTTGTAGTACCATTTGATATGTTAGGTCTCCTGTGAAGTTCTCCGATGCCACTCTAAAGTGTAAAAGTTTTCCAATGGATTTGCTGAATGTAACTCATGATAGCTGTATATGCTACATTATATTGTTTTCCTAATATTCATAAATCTTTAAAAGCATAATAAGGGTGATTGATAGGCAGTTCAGGTGGCAACTGTGGACCTTAGAGTATATTCCTATAAGATATTAGTGGATCTGCCCTATCAGGAATTGAACAAGAAAATTGGAACTGTGCTTTGCCTAACTATGCTTAAGAGTTAGAGACTGAGGCAGCTGTACTAACACTGCTACCTTTATTTTAGGTACCATACAACAGTGTTGCTCTGTCCAAAAAGCAAGCTCAAAGACAAATTGAGAATTCCTAACATGGCACAACACTGTACCTACATAAAAATGTTTATAAACTCCCAACACTGTTGAAATAACTGTCTTCATGTATGTCTTCTTACCACCTAGTAGAACACAGGTCTGTTTCTTGAACAGAGTGTCAAGGAGTTACTTCAATAACAATTTACCTGAAATACTGAAAGAAAATTGACTGGGTACCGGTCATTACTGATACTATTAGAAGTGCTAAACTTCAGGTATTGCTCTATTCCTCTGCTGCAGAGCAATACAGTTGTGAAAAAAAAAAAAACACTATGAGTTGCCTCCCAGTGTCTCCATGAGAAAGGGTCACATGTTTGGCTGACATTGTAGATGGAACCAGATGATAGTCTAAGAGTAAGGGTTGTTATAACTGAATGGCAGGTTTATTCCCAGGACCACATTAGTTAAAGGAAGTTTTCAGAGTTCAGTAAGCAAAAGTCACATAACTTGTGACCTCATCTTGCCAATTAGGAGAGAAAATCCTCAAGGCTAATAAGCTTGGCCAGATAACTGTAGACTTCCAGGGCTAATGAGGATCATATTGTATAAATTGACAGCATTGCCTCCTTTTAATTAAAAGGAAATAAATGTATGGCATAAAATATTGTGTCCTTGTTGTTCAAGAGATATTTCAGCAATGTATGGCATAAAATATTGTGTCTTTATTGTTCAAGAGATATTTCAGCAACATAATATGGAAGCATATGATCACAGATGAAGAAAGGAAGAAAAAAAGCTCTCCCTGGGCACTTAGCCCTCCTGATGTTTGTCAGTGCTTGTTGCTGCACAGTCGCACACACAAAAAAATCTTTGTATGTGGCAATCCAAGGATGCAAAGGATCTGTGTCACAGAAAGCATTTTTACTGGAAGCAGTATAAGAACCATCAGTAGTGTATACTAGTGCAGAAAAGGAAAATCAGAGTATTCTTTCTAATGACAAGGTAATATCATGTTGAAAGGGAGGGGGGAAATATCTTCAAATTTAATTCAAGATTAAAATCTAAGCAATCGTTTATGGCTATCTATATAAGTATTAGCTATATAAGCTGTCATTGTACTTATTTGGTAGACACCTAATCAATACGGCCTGAGTAGTACAGGGTAGGACTTAACTCATTCTAAATCAGACATATGGCAGGACAAGATTGTCCAAGAGAAGGGGGATAGGGAATGATAATGAAAAGGGTAATATGTGGTGTCTTTTATTCTGCAAATACATATGCTTCAAATTTCCTTAGTCAAGATATTCTGCTTATCTTACACATGTGTATAAAATTCAGCAAGGATTGGAATATGAACTACCAAAGTGAGGATTGCTTGATAAAGAAAAGAGATTTTCAAAAACATGGATGAAGTTCTTCTTTCATGGGATAATGACCTGGTAAAACCAAAAGTGGAGTAGAAAAGTAACACTTCAGGTCACCAATATGATTACGTGATAAAGCAGTTTTGTTTGATTAAATCACATTGGGGTGTTGTTCATACAGAGAATCAAGCTATAAGGAATAAGAAAACATCAATATCATTGCTGCCACTCAGATGCTTTGATTAGGACCCTGGCAATGACCAGCATGCTGTGCTTGGGCTGTCATCATCCTGATTTTGAAAGGATGATGAGGAAAGAAAGATGAGGATGATGAGGAAAGGAAAGAAAAGAATGGCAGCATCACATATTTCCTTCATTCATCTACATCAGGGAATCCCTAAAAATCTCTGAAATAGAAGAAAACATCTGAATGCAAAGAGAATCTGTCCTGAGTCCTGTTTTTCCCCAGTAATGATGAAGAGTGGAACTCTAGTAGTGGGAAAAATCTAAAATGCCCACTTGCCTTTCTTTTCCTAACTTTCCTCCAATCTTCTGGTTAGGAGATTTCTGGACATTGATTTCAACTTATGTCTTCCCTCTCAGTTAAAGAGAAGAATTAACATATATCTCCATAACACTATTAGTGATTTTATTAAAAAAGGCCCTACAACTCTAAAACTCTAGCCTTTTCTTTTTATTTTTCTCATGAGCACTTGAGACCAAAATATTATTTATATCAAAAGAAAATAGCACTTATTCAGAAATGAAATATAACTTTCAAGTAACATTTATGAGGGATAGGCAAAGAATAATTGCTTTTCAAGTTTATTCCTAGGCTAAAATAATTAAGAAGCTTAACTGGCATGTATGAGAAGTCTGAAGGTGTATTAATTTAAAGCATGAATATATGATGGTAATATTTTAATTTATAAACACTAAAAGAGAAAAAAAATGACAGCAAAAATCCAAACAGGTGAGATGAAATATCAAGTAAAAGGAAAAAGGAAAACCATGGAAAATGAAAATTCTTTTTACCTAATTATTAAACAATAATTAGCTTAAGAAATATATTATGCTAAATCTAACAAACAATCAAAAAAGAAAAAGCAGTGAAATCTTACTCAGAGGCTGATGTTTTGCATACATTACTTTAATGCAGTGAAAAATGGCTGAACTAAATGGTTTGCATGTCTCAGGCTATTAGCAGGTGTAAAGGCTAGGCAGAAGCTCAGAAGCAGAAAACTGGCTGCCAAATTGACACAGCATTGGGGGGAATCAGTGAAGTGTCAACAAGTCCTCCTTCCAATTAGATAAGAGAAAAAAATGAAATGGCAGCTTAGAATGGAGTCCTAGCACCACCACTAATTCCAAGGATCAGTGCATGGACTGCATGCATTGGGAGTGTGTAAAGCCCAGAAGCATCTACTTCTAACTAAAATAAATTAACATAGGAATGGAAAGACCTATATGAGGAAAAATAATTCAAACTGTAGTCACAGAAGCAAAGCAAAAGTATATGTACAACAGGCTATTCATCCCTATGATAAACCTGCAGAAAGTTCTTAAAATTCTCTTGATACATCTGATGATCTGGATTCTTTTCCCGTGTTAAGGTGTGAATAAATAAAGCGCTTCACCTTGCACATCAAGCTCCTCACAAAACTCTGCAATTAGTAGTCTCCTGACTCTGTAAAACCTATAATTTCTTAGCTACCTTCATGGTTTTATTCAGCACTTTGTGTCAGAGTTGTTCTTCCTCTTGCTGATATTTCACAGTGAAAAATTTTAGGTCCTTCTCATTATTACCCTTCTAGCTTTTTCGTTTGTTTGTTTTGTTTTTCACTCAAAAGACCCATAATTAGTTTGTCTTTTTCACTATCATCATATGTTCTATCTCCTGATATTGTTGAGATATCACTATGTTTATTTTATTTGCATGTTTTCAGACTTCTCACAATTCCTCATTAGAACATGTTTTTCTTTTCCTGGCCCCTAATCTGTCATTGTACTTTATTGTCAGAAGTATTTAGTTGCCTATCTGACTTCTTAGTAATAAGATCCCAGAGCTCACATCTATATAAAAAATAGCAATTATTATGACCTGAAATGTAGACCTGAAACTCAGCCTTCTTATTTAGGATTCCCTATACAAGAGAAGCCAGCATTTCCATGCACTGCCAGTTTGTCTTTGTGTTAGACAGAAGTAGATGTTATAACTTTTTCAGATAAATTTCCTCACTTCCCCACTCCTTCAAAATAATAAAGTCTTTCTCCTTGTTACTATTTTTGGTACTCACTTTTAACAAGGTACTATTGTTCACCTTTGTGAAATCCTTTGTGAATTTGTTTTTTAGTCCCCCCCTCCCCGCCCCGAAGCTCTTGTCTAAACCTTAAAATCACCCTTAAAGTTGTTCTCTCAATATTCAGGTCTGTAATTCCTTGTTGAAGTGCAGGAAAAGATTTCTCCTAGGTATTCAATTTTTTCATGTTCATTATTCTTTTTCCTTTTGCACATTAGGAAGCCCTAAGGATGACAAATTTTCTAGCTTTAATCCTAAGACCTTTGAGATCATTTGGTCCAACCATAAGCCCCTCAACACCATACCTATTAAACCATTGTCCCTAAGTGCCTCGTCTACATGTTTCTTGAACAGTTATGGACGGTAACTCTACAACTTCCCTGGGCAGCCTGATCCAGCTCTTCACCATGCTTTCTGTGTAAAATTTCTTCCTGATATCTATCCTGAATTTCCCCTCTTGCAACTTGAGGCCATTTCCTCTTGTCCTATCAGCAGTTATTTTAGAGAAGACATTGACCCCTGCCTCACTACAACCTCCTTTCAGGCAGCTGTAGAGAGCCATAAGGTCTGCCCTGAGTCTCCTCCAGAATAAACAACCCCAGCTCCCCCAGCCGCTCCTCATAAGGTCTGTGCTCCAGCCCTTTCACCACCTTCGTTACCCTTCTTTGAACATGCTCCAGCACCTCCATGTCCTTCTGTAGTGAGGGGCACAAAACTGAACACAGTATTTGAGGTGTGACCTCACCTGCACTGAGTACAGAAGAATAATCACTTCCCTGCTCCTGCTGGCTTCACTGTTCCTGATACAAGTTAGGATGCCACTGCCCTTCTTGGCCACCTGAGTATACTAATCGCTCATGTTTAGCTGGCTGTGGATCAGCATCTTCAGATCCTTTTCTGCCACACAGCTTTCTAGCCACTCTGCCCTAAGCCTATAGCATTGCATGCAGTTGAAACCGAAGTACAAGACCCGGCACTGATGAAAGAGGACTGGCCACAACACTCACCCCTGGGGAACACGACTTGTGTCTGGTCACCAGCTGGATTTAACCAATTATTAGCTCTATTTAGCACCACTGTCTGGGCCCAACTTGATCAGGTCGATCAGGCAGGAACTGCCTTACATGAACCCATGTTGGCTGGGGCTGATGCCCTTATTGCCAAGCGCATGCTATGTGATCACCCTCAAGATGATCTGCTCCATAGCTTTTCCCAATATCAAGGTCAGGCTAACAGGCCTGCAGTCCCCCAAATCTTCCATTCGATCCATCCTTTAGATGGGCATCACATTGGCAAGTTATCTGGGACCTCCCCTGCTGACTAGGACCACTGAGATTGAGGATCTTCATCACTCACACCCACCTATACAACCTTGAAAGAGAGAGTTGTGAATGAAGGAAGATTCATAAAAAGTAATGCAGGTGATGAGATTGACGCATCTTCCTTAAAAAGGAAAGCAAGAAATAACTTTTAAGTCAAGAGTACTGTTAGCCGTGGAACAAACATACCAATACCGAAAACAAGTGTTTGAATGTAGAAAGATTTATCAGTAAGCCCAAAGACACAGAACTGCTTTAGAGTGCAGCATATTTTTAAAATCTGCTATAATAGAGTTCCAAAATGTTTCTTGTGAATTTACAGTGCTAGAATTTTGATGTGCACTACAAGAAAGGGAAGGAGATAGCTAAACATATTTGACTTGTTGTCCAGACATAGCATAAAAATGCTACTGCATCAGAAACTGATCTTAACCTGATGGTAGCACAAAATGAGAAAGCCTCAGTCAAGCCAGTTACCTTCAGCTTTCAAAGTAAAAATCACAAAGGGCCTAAGAACAAACCATGTAAAAGAATTTTTCATCTGTTCACATTCATCATCTTGTCACTACTTCCAGACATCAGAAGAGAAATCACACGTTTCTCAAGAACACAGAAATAGCAGTTGGAGTTTTAAGAGGTAAAATACTCTCAAGAAGAACAGAATCTTTTTCAAAAACATTTTGAAGTGAATGGTTTTAGCCAGAAAGCCAGATATATAGCAATCTGTATCATGGGTGAGGGAGAATATGGAAAATCTGATGAGCCATTGTTATACGAATGATAATAAACAGGACAAGCAGCAAAAAACAATGAAAATGCTCAGCATCATTTACAGATGTTTTAAACAAAAGAATTTTCCCCACAATGTATAGCTTATAGGCTGCTATTCAAACCCTACCAATATAATTGTCACAGAAGGACAATACTGTGTGTCATCAAAGACAGTGTTACTTGCTGGGATAATTACATCATTGATCCTTTCTGATTTTTTTATCTCTGAAGCTCTCCATCTGTTTCATCTTGGGGAAGGGAGAATAATTTAACATTCTCCTGCTCTTATTGTATCCTAGCAAGACATGGGTAATAATGATCTTATTTAAACTAGAACTCTTACCATCACATCACACATTCCACGATCTCTCTTTCCAGAACACATAATTAAATATTTATATTCAGGGCACAAGCAATGTGCCAACAGAAATAAGCACAAAAATACAATTGTCATGTTTTGTTAAAAAATATAACCAGAGAAGTGTTATGTCTCTTTTATCAAATGATAAATCAGCTTGATAAAGGCAATTACACACTTCAAACTTTCAAGCTTGTGACTTGACAGTATATACTATTTTATTTTAATAAGCAGTGCATGCAATGTATTTGATTAATTGGTCATATGTCCTAACTAGCCCAAATCTGGGGTATTCAAAGGTAGCAAATAGAGTTTTAAGTGGAACACATGCTAGGGTTTATGGTAGCTAGGAGCACTGAGGATTATTCAAGGAATGATACTAGTCATATTTAATCAATAATCATTTATGTGTATTTAGATGACCATATAAGATTTTATACATCCATGAGAAGAAGGTGTCTTACAGTCTTACAAGTCTCGGTAAAAGGTCAGAATTTAGTAAAATATGTTTCTGTGCAGCCTAACCAGTGCAAGCTGTTATATATGGGAAACTGTAGACTTTAGTAATAAAATGTAGTATTTCTTTTTGGAGAAAAAAGACTTAAGAGAAAGACTCAATGTTGCTGCTATGAGAGAGTCTCGATTTGAAAGCTCAGAGTGATATTCAGTTAATGCTGTCAGTGGATGCATAAGGCAACAGTAACATGTAGGGAACAAGGTAGCCTCTGTATGCAGAATTTGCAAACCTAAAGAATTCTTCCATTTTACAGATTAAATAAGGAGAATTCAGAGGACTCCAAAAGAGATCCAGATGCTAGAAACCAATTCTTTAACCATTAGGCATATGGAATTCAAAATATTAGTTTATTCAAGAGAAAATGAGGTTCTGAAATGAACTCAATCACTCTGCATAGATATTTAACCATGGAAAAGATATCTGATAGAAGAGAACATCTGTATCTTGCAGATAAAGGACTAAGAAGATCCAGTGGCTGAAGGCTAAAGTTAGATTAATTCAGCTTCAAAATAAGATGTGGGAAGATGCATTTGTGAAGCTAATAAGCCACTGGAACAAGCTGCCGGAGGAAACTGCAGACTTACTATCATTTGGAGTCTTTAAAAAGAAATTAGGAAGTTTTCTAAAAGTTATATTTTAACCCAGCTTCTGGTAAAAAAAAAAAAAAAAAAAAAATGTTTTCATTCTGAAATGTTTCCTTGGTGTTGCAAGGAGCCTGCACTTAAGGTGTTGCAGTGTGCTGCTGCAGGATTACTGCCCTTGTATTTTCTGCAGCAAACAGCTCCTCCAAACAGAGTTGGTCTAGAGAGATTTGCAGTTTGGAGCCGCTGATTAATGACTGCTAAAAGCATCCAGTGACTGATGCCTACTAGATATATACTATTTTGCCAGAGACAAGAGATAGCAGTTGCAATGTGGAAAAACAAGAGAGCTATGATCACATTAACCACTAATGGACTCATAGTAGGATAGGAAAATTCAGGCTGGAGGGGCCTTGAGAACCTCCATTCCACCCCAGGATCAGTTTGAGATCAGATCAGAATGTTGAGGTCTTTATTCAGCCTGATTTTGGAAACCTCCAAAGTTTTCCACCTCAAGCATCCCGTGGGGGTACATAGGTGCTGCCGTTTTCACACGGAGCCAAATTCCACTCTCAGTTCCATGCAGCAGGCAGGGATGTTCAGGGAAGTGGCTTTCTTTGGTGCTTTTCTCTCTGTCCTTAACTGTCCAAGTTTAGTGCTCAGGACCTGACAGAGCTTGGTGAAAGGTGTCCCAAACTGAGTTCCCCAAAATGGAGACACACAATATCTCAGTTGTCAGACACAATAGAGCGAGTGGAAGTGGATGAGAAACTCTGAGCAAAAGGCTTAGAAAACCTTCCTGAAAAAAACACTCTTGTCTAAGTTGGAATTTCTTCTTATTTGCTCACTGTTTTCAAACTTCTCTAAGATAATCTAAGAAATATTCCTGAGCTGCTGTTTTTTGTCCTACTCTGAGGTTGAATATCTGTGAAAATGAATCATTCAAAGGCAAGTTATTCAATAACAGGTGATAGTCTTTTGTAGCAGTGAAAATGGCCATTACTGTGCTAATTTTGTTTCCCAAAACATAATCTGTGTGAGTGCAACACCAGAAATAAGCTCTACTGCCCCAGATTGGTACCACAGCAGTATCCAGGAGGCTGATGTGGCAGAGCATGGCTCTACTGCACTTGTCATGAGGGCAAGTGACCTCCTGCCATAAGGAGCTAGTTTTATCCCTGGTTACAGTTGGGATCTTCTTAAAAGCATTGATGCCATGGCCTCATGTACCCCGAGAGTCCCTACCTGTTTGCAGATTTTGGGGGATCTTGAAATAATTCCTGCTGCATATCCTAGTCCAGGTAAGACATTCCTCACCCTCTGGCTCCTGACAGGAACCCAGGCCAGAGCCCCTGCAGCCTCAGAGCTGGATCCTCAGCTCTGGCTTTCTTGAAGCCACCAGGATCTCCTCCTGTGAATAGAGTTTGACTCCCTGCTTTCTCTGGAGGTAGACTTGCTCTGAAAGGCTCCTGACACATTTCCCCCTAAGAAGACAAACTGACTTAGAGCTCAGGAGATCACAGCCTGACATTTCAGCTTCCTCTCACCAGCTCTCCATTGCTTTACACAGTATCATTACAAAACCGAGCTCCTGATAGCTCATCCTGAGGAAACAGGGCAGGTTTGGGTTTAATTGCAGTTGCTAATTCATTTTATCACTACAGACATTACAGTCTGATGGGAAAAGGGAAATTACATTTAACAAATGGCTCCAATCTTTCACTGCCTGGTGGACAGTTTATCAGGATGAGTCATTCGTGCTCCTAACCTTGGCCAGAACTACCTATTGTGCTCCCCATCCTCCTCTTCTCTAAGGCTTCCCAATGATCCTGCCTTTCTGCCCTCTCTGCGTCTCTGCAAGAGTAGCAGAAGGCCACAGCCCTGTGGGTACAGGGATTTGGCAAAGCGGCTCTGCAGAGATGCAGCAGGGTCAAGCTGCAAGCTTCGCTCTGCAGCTCCTTGTGAAGGGCTCTTGGAGGTCACAGAAAAGAAAGACTCAGGCTCTGCTGCTGTGTGAACGAGCAAACTGAGCAGCCGGCGCTGCTCAGTGGGAGGTCGCATCCTCAGGGTGATATCCAAGGATACTTCATAGGATAGGAGAAGAAAGTCTTGGTTCCTGTGCTAACCATCTGGCAGCAAGTTCCATTATGCAGACAGCTGATTTGGGAGAACTATCGTTCCTACAGGACTAAGTCCCTTTGCCACAGTCTACCTCTGTACCGTGCAGGTGTGTGCGCAGAGCACGGACCCGTCGTCTCCTGTGCAGTGATGCTGGCTTATCACAGAAGCATTGAATCATTGTGGTTGGAAAAGCCCTTCAAGATCATGGAGTCCAACGGCAAACCCTTCAACACCATCCTGCTAACCATATCCCTAAGCGCCTCATGCGCACGGTTCTTCAACACTGCCCCTACAGTCCAGTAGGATTTCTATCCTTCTCCTATAACCAACTGATGTGAGGAGGTCTCACCAGCATGGGCTTCACTTTTCCTCCTGGTTTAGAGCTTACCAGCCTCCCTTTCTGTTTCTTAATAACATCTTGTTAGTTCTGTCATTCTCTGCTCCTCCTTCTGGCTACAATAAACCCCTCAAATCCTTGCAACATCCTCTGTTTCCCATTAATCCTTGTTTGCTAGAAATGTACATATTTATTGCTTTTTATCTTGTTTAATCTATCAGGCCCTACAGTCCCTATTCATTGTTGCCGCTTCTCTCCCAGCTTCCACCCATTTATCTTCCTCTGTTATTGGATCTGCTGGAATACAATTTGATTATCTCCTGTCAGCTCTCATGCCAACACCATGCTCTGCACCGGGACTCGGTTCTGTGGAACAGTTGGTCTCTTGAAATCATAATTACCTGAGTTTGGTGGAGACAGGGGAAGAGATTCCCCCCCACAGATCTGCATCCTCTATCCTCTGCTTAGTGAGGAAATTAGCTTAACATTTAATGGGTTATCTGTCTTTGAGGGCTTAAAAATATTCATGGCATTTTGTTTCACAGTTTCCAACGTATGAATAGGCTCCCAGAGAACTGTATAGCCTACTAGCTCAGACTGTGACCTCTAGTAAATCTTTAGGAAAAAGTTTTTACCAAGTCCAGATGTAGAAACAACCTCCTGGCTTCTGCAGTTCTGCACATACAAAGAACCAGAAACAGTTCCTTTCCCTTGGGGCACTATCGACTCTGGCTAGTGCTTGTTGACTTAAGTGAAGTCTCTCCTCTCTCAGCTCTGCTGTCAGTGCTATCTGGTAGCAGGTGGTAGAGCCTAGTCCTGCCCATGCTCTGTTACTTTGATCCCACTGGATCATCTTTTTTTCCCCAAGAACTCCAGAAGGAACAACTCTGGAGTGGGGCTGATGAAGTTCAGCCCTGGCTGCTTTCTAGACCTTGTAAATGAGGTGCTCCTTCCTCATATAAGGCCTTCTTTCTGTCTCACTTGCCAAAGGCAGAGTGATTAGGAGTGTGAATGTGGCTTTTCTGGGAAAAACAAATCATCATGCACCTCGGATCAGGAAAACTCATGGACTTCTTTCTAACCCCTGGATTAGATAACAGAGGTTGCTTGCAAGGTCTGGCTCATGCTTCAAAACTAGGCTCCATCTGTGCTCTTTGACGTGAGGACCTCAACTGTGGCCCCATTGGCATCTTCCTCTGTGGCACAGAACAAGGACGACCATTGCAGGAGCTGAACAGACCTGTGTGACCAGCCCCATAGCAAATGCCAGCGAGTGAGTGGAGCCATCCTGACCTTTCCACCAGCCTGTGTCCTTTTTGGCTAGTTCAGTGTGGCTGTGTTCCTAACTCCAGCCAGGTTACTGTATATTATTCCTAAAAGACACAAAGCAATTCAGTCATGCAATTAGCTAAATTATTTGATGGCAGCTTTGTCCAGGGCAGACTAATAGCAGGTAATAGCTCTGGGGGGAAAGGCAACACACTGGAAAACATCTGCTCGGAGAGGAAGTGCAGCTGCCTGTTGACCCTGCAGGTGGGATGGAACAGAAGTAGCCAGGAGCTCTCCTGGCTGGGGTACAGACACATGTATAGACACAGGGTAGCGATGGGGAGGATGTGCAATATTCATCTGCACTTGGCTAACGCTGAGGGCTGCACACTGGTGTCATTGCCACAAAATCTGAACTGAAACTGAACTGTATTGAATCCAGCTCAGTACTACTGAGCTCCAAGGAGTCCCTGGGTGTGCTTCACAAGCAGGCAGGTTACTGGGGAGGAAGTCAATGCCATGTGTACCCTGAAAGGGCTTTATCATAGAATCATAGAATGCCTAAGGTTGGAAGGGACCTCTAGAGGTCATCTCGTCTAACACCCCTGCACACGCAGGGCCACCCAGAGCACATTAGAGCACATTTATGTCTTCAAAAACATCCTTCCTCGTAGCCCACTGAAATACAGCTGCTTCTTGTGTGACTTCTGGCCATTGAATGTCTATGACTCTGCTTTCAGATTCCCTTTCTCTTCTTCATCCTTCCAGAGATTGCTATAACCTCGTTCAATCTCTGCTGCACACCCAGACACTCTCCTTTCAGTGAATGCATGTGACTTTTGAAGGCTGTGAGCTGCACAGCAGCTCCTTTCACTCTCAGGGACTCAAGAATTAGGCCACTGAAGAAGAAAGAGGGAGATCATTGGGTTTTCTTTCATGCTGATGGCTGTGCAAAGAACTGTAGGAAGGGAAGAAAATGCCAACTTGCTATTTCTCTTTGAGGGGCAGAACAGAGGTATGGAAAGTGATTAGGTTGCTTGTATCTGAATGCTTCATACTTGCCATGGTCTTCACGACCTATATTATCTCCCGACAGGGTGCAGCTTGATGTTAGCCAAGGAAAAAAATGAAAGAAACTGAGACGGGATGATGGGTGAAAAATACAGAATTCACTATATAGGGCTGGCAAGTGTGGTTGATCAGGATCAGTAGACAGACAAGCTGGATGCAGTATCCAACCCACAGTCCGTGCCACTCAGCACCCTGGGCATCACCAGATCAGATTCCTTCTCTATTGGATAAATGGCTACTGCAGAGCAGCATGGACCCATCTGGTACAGGGGAACCTCTGGGAACAGGAATGGATCCTTCCTGACTGTGAAGGAACCAAACCATGGGAACTGGGGTACATGTTTTAGAGATATTGGGTCAGTGTTGGGTCTGCAGCAGTTGGGACTGCAGAGTTGGGTCTCTCACATTGGATATAGCTTGTTTGGCTTTTCTTTGCATAAACACAAGTGTAGAGGGGCAAGTGAGAACTCGTTTTGCAGGGCACACATGAAAGCGCTGAGGGACAAGTCTGTGGCTTGTTAGTCTGATAACAAGTCTGTAAGTGTGAGGACAGGACAGGAACTGTCCAAAACAACAAAAATGGCTATGAGTGACAAGAAGAGATCTCACTTCTGATTTATAGCTGTTGTTCCAGGATGATAATTTTTGGTCACTTCACATTTAATTTCATTTACATTTTGTTTTGGGGTTATATGGGGAATAGATTTTTATCTGTTCCCCCAAGGAGACCACCTATCTATTAGGCATGTATTAAACATGCCTTGACAGCAGAATATAGGCAAGAGCAACTTCCTGGCCCTCTGGGGAACTAAAGAGTACAGGTAGTGCTGGGTAGGAGCCAGCACTACGTGGAGTCTCATCTCTTTGCTGGAACTGGAGTACCTTGTGATTCAGAAGAATGGAGATTCTGTCTTGTCTTCTTGGTTGGGAATATGCTGCTTGCTGGACATGCCAGTGAAACTTGGGGCTTCCAGGAATCAGTCTTGTAGCAATCCTCATTTTTGTGGAAGATCTAGAGGACATGGAGAAGCCAGAGGAGAGGGAGAGCATCAGAGTAGGGAGAGAGCACAGCAAGCTGGTGACGCTGTAGTGTCAATGCACCTGTGTCTGTGGGTTCTGGTAGAGAGGGTAGTGCTACACCTCATTTGAGAAGTGGAGACCCTAGTTCAGCTGGGAATCTCCTATCGGACTCCAGAGTGGCTAGGATGTCATACGGGGAATAGTTTGCGGTCAACCAGAGGATTCCTGGAGCCTCTTGGATATGGCACTGACAGCAGGTACAGCTCTGTACATCCCCAGGGATTCACAGCCAGACAGGGAGGAGAAAGCTACCTTGTCCAGATAGGATAAGAGTCTCCAATGCAGTCCCCTGTGGTGCTATCAGTTTCACAAAGACATTCCTGGTTCCCTGCTAGTGGCACTGGAGTGGAATGAGGCTTTCTGATGAGAGGCTCCTCTGTAAAATGCTGGTTCCTTGGTGGGTCTCTCCCACCTCACCCTGGCAAGAGAGGGCAGTGAATGCTTATTCTGCACAGTTGTGCTCTTGTAGGACACAGAGAGGGATGATTAATGAGTATAATAAATATGTTAATCTGTAGAAATGAAATCTTCCTAATTAAGAAATGCCTTGTGAGGCTTCTGCTGCTCCTTTCCCAAGCTGCTGTGTATGCAGAGAGCATCCCCATCCACTCCAGTGTGATGGTTCCAATCACGTGCTGTTCATCAGAGTTCAACAAAGGGGATTTTTCTGGTTCCTTCTCCTTGGTAGAAGATGGTGAGTGTGCTCCTGCATTGTGGACTCCTTTCTGCTTGTAATAGCATCAACTGCAGTGGAGAAAAGCAGGATTTAAGTGAATGAAAGGATTAAAATAATCTCTGTGTAATCCAGGACTCTGTAGCTGCTCAAATCTGTAGCACAGAGCCCATGCACCAGCCAAGCACACTGGTTCTGTGGGAATGCCTGTCACCAGCCTGGGCCTGACCCCATCCTGCTTGTTCCAGGGCAGGAAAGTTGCTAGGAGTCTCCCGAAGTCCCATCTAATCACCTGACTGACATATATTTTCTTAATATCATTGCAGTTTGCTGTGGCATGACCACATGCTCAGTGTCCACCACCTAGGACGGATAAAGCAGCACTCTGCCTGCGCAGCAAAGTGTTCGCTTCCTTCGGAATTGGCAAGGAATGGTCACCCAGGACATGGGAGGTAAAACATCACGTCTGAAAAATTAATTCCTATTCCCATTTAGTGAGAAGCTAGGAAAGAGATGCCATCAGCTACCCCATAAACATCATTTAGAGCAAAATAGAGTGGTTTAGTATTGTCAGTGACTAAGGGACAGAAGAGAAGACGTCTTATAAAGTCCCAGAATTCTCCCTCTTTGGTGGATTAATGAGTCCTCTGTGCTTTGCAGTGATGTCTATACAGTCCTTCAGTACTGATTCGACTAGTCCCTACATCCTTTGCGTCCCTGCTGGAGCAGAGGGGTGGGACTAGGTGATCCGTAGAGGTCCCTTCCAACCTCAACCTTTCTGTGATACTGGGATTTTCTGCCTCTTAAGGCCCTTGCAGTACCCATTCATGTCCACATAGCAGAGAGCTCACATTATTCTGTTCCACCAGCCCCGTGGTGGAGGTTCCTCAATATGCTCAACCTATTCCACTCATTATCGAGGTCCACTTCCTTATGGAATAAGAAAAATGCTGGGATTTAGTTATATCCCTAGTGATGCATCTCCAGTGGTTAAGCACTGCATTTTGCTTTCTAGCCTAAATTTCTAGCCTAAATTATTTTTCTATCTGCAGCTTCCAGTCAGTGGGGCCATTCTTTTGTCCCCTGGATACAATAAGTCAGTCTGCAACCAGAGACACATTTTCTGGGTGAGGAGCTGCAAACATTTAACTTACATAGATAGTGTATGAGAGTCATTTTTGATTTGCAAACTCCTACTATTTTTTTTCCTGCATGTGTGCAAAATCTACTGTAGGAATTGTAATTTTCTTAATTATGTTCTGTCTTACTTGACTGGATAGACAAAAAAAGGTTAGCTCTCATCCAGTGACTCCTCCAACTTCAGGAACAGCTGAAATCTGAAAATGGAACCTTTTAGTGTTTTGCTGTAAGGAATATTTCCTAATCCTTGAATAACTCTTGAAAATACTGAATTCTTTGGTTTTGATGCTTTCTGAAATATGGGCTCTGCAAATGGGATATGTATCATACTCATTGTCATATGGGACTGGACATTAATAAATTGGTGTGTGAGAGAGGGATGGGGGGATATTTATGACAAGACAGGAAAAAAAATCTGTTCTTTTTGGATCTGATCACAAGGGAAGAGTCTGCGCAGACTCTTGTTTCTTCTTGAACCTTCGATGTCTCTTCATGCTTTCAGGTGAGAACTGCATATATAATAGCATCACACAGACCACTTCATCATTACTTTAAAACACTGGAGATTTTTTCAGACTTTTTTCACCCTTCCTCTTCCCAGAATTCTTGTTCTATTTGAAAATCATGAAATTAAAAAAGTAAAAGACGATTTTAGACTAAATATTTCGAGATCAAAAATGTAACAATACTTTTGTGAATCTAATTGCTCAACTTACTGAGTGAAATGGTGAACAAGATTCATCACTTTCAAGTACTGACACCAAGAATAAAAGGTTGGAAGTGACAGATGAAAGCCAGGAAGAGAAATCTGATATCTCAGTGAAAAAATTTTCCTCTTACATGTTGTAAATATGAGGCTATAGCAGAGTAAAAATTATGCTTTCCAAAATGGTCAGGTTTAATGAATTCGATTTAGCTATGGTGAGAACACCTGCAGAAGATCTGTTGAGGAGTAAATGACCAGCAGAGTATGTGGTAACATCATATGAAACTGCACACTGACCTGATTTGCATCAAGATCAGGCAAGCGTATTTTGTTTTGTGCATAACGTCCAGCTGCTCCCAGGTAGAGGTTTCTCAAGACTGGCACAACTTAGATGAGGAAATAGTTCTAGGAGACTTAAGGGGCCCTTAGGGTGCAGCAAGTCTCATCCAACTTGCTGTGTGTCTTGCTTACGCCTATGTGTCTGACTTGTACCTTCAGTCTCCCATCACTAATCCCTCCGCAGGGTCACCAGGGCTGCCCATGCAGCTTGCAGAGCAGATCCTTGGTTGAATCTACGCTGTTTGGCCTCCCACAAATTTTGAGTGTCTCTTGCCATTGGTGTCCAGTCTTCTCTTGAGGGCTGTGACCTGCCTCATGGTCGCAGCAGGGATCAGAACTCAGCAATGGCTTGGCGGGAGCAGGGTACCTTTGTAATTATCTTTTTTCCCTGCAGAAATTATTGCCAAATTTTCTGGAAGAATCTGTTTCCAGAACCATGATTATTTTGCATTTGTAAAGTTGGTCTCTAGCTCAATTTCGTTTCAGAAGAAATGACTTCTGACAAACAATGAAGCAGCCCATTAATTAGTTGTCTTTAATTTTCTTAAACTTGTTTCTGTAATCAATGTCTAACTTTCTGAAGTATACTTAAACTGGAATTGTTCCATGTTTAATAGCTAAAATGTCCCATTAGATAAAGTTAATTTAACTGTCTTAGCATGGACAAATAGAGACCACAAGGCCTTTCTTTAAGGGATATATAAATAATCTTAATAGAAAACATGCTAGCGGAAATGTGAATAGCATAATGTCAATATCATTAGAAATAGTCTTTCACAGGCTTGTGTGAACATTAGTTGTTGGGCTTAATGGCTAATTACAAAGCGAGGAACATTTACATACTCCATTGCACAGCATCCTTGTACCTGAGTGGGTCTGTCACTAGCTCCCTTGTCCAGGCACCTCCTAAATTAAACACAAGCATTGTAGTCACCCCAAAATCAGAGGGATATATATAGATAAATATGTTTATGTGACTGTGTGTGCATATATGTAAAAATAGGCATTTTTTTTAACAAAAGCAATTGGAATCATCTCATCAGCTCATAAACAATTACAACCTGTACAAATATACTTACTTGTCCCCTGGAGCCCTGTAGGAAGAGGAGTGGCCCTTGGGAGCTGGAAGGAAGCTGATGGAGATGTAGATGCCCTGAGTAATTTTGGCTCTAAGAACCAAGGAGACTGAGACACTATTTGAGCCTTTCCTGCAGCATCATCAGAGGAGTCTGGCATGTCTCACAGCTCAAGGGAAGAGCAGTGAAGAAATGAGAAAAAGGTCATTCACTGTAGTCATATTTGACCTACAGCCTTTGGCAACGGCATGAAGAAATGAGAAGTGACAGGGGAAACCCGGTCTCCTCTTTTTTCATTTCTGGTCAGCAGGAACATTGCTGGTGCCACCGTGGTCAGTGTCTGCACCCAGTTTTGGCAGCTGCTGGTGTCTAAAATGTACTGGCCTCAGGAATGTGCCAGTGGCCCATGTTGACTGCTTCCAGTAATTTCTGTCTTAATCTTGGCCCTAACATTGTAGCATCACCAGGAAGCAGGAGAAAAACTTATTATCTCAAATAATCTTATTATCTCAGTCAGCAGTCATACCAGTTCTTTTGCTGTTTTCTGCAATTTTGCCTGTTTTTATCAAAACCAATTTCTTCTAACTTCTTTCTCAGGCTACTGAGTTTTTGTGGATAACCAAGAGTACATATTTCAGGAAGACATCCAACATACTGAACGCTTCAAGAGGAAGGTAAATCTCATGGCCAAGAAGTACATTCCTTGACCAGTATTTCAGTTTCGGGCTGGATTAATCTGATTTTAACTTTTTACCACTGGATCATGTCCTGCCCTTGCATACTGGATTTGGCACTTCACTTGCAGAAGTCTTTCCTGCAGGTAATTCCATGATTAATTCATGACATGTCTTTCCACTTTATAAATTAAATAGCCTTCAGGCTTTTCCCGGTAGGCATGTGGTACTGTTACATGGCTTACTGCTCCACTGTGCTCTAGTCAACTCTCAGCTCTCCCAGGCAGCATGGCTTCATTTCTTCTCAGATTGGTGCTTTGCCTAATGTGGGCACTAGACTGCAGCATCTACTTAGTGTCCACTGTTGATATCCCAAGGATCTGACTCACTTTGAGTATTTGCAGTTATGCTCTACAGGACTTTGAAGCCAGAGACCTAAAACATTCCTGCAGCTAGAGTTTATTTAGCAGAAAGATCAAAGCATTACAGGAAAAAAAATTAAGGTATGAAACAAAAAATAATTGTCTCCTCCATCCCTTCATTCTGACCATTATTTAATGGTGCTTTGGGGAAGCCTGGCTTCTTGTTTAAGAATATCCCTCAGATATTTCTGTCATAGTGTTCACACAAAACAGATATATACTATTTTGAGAAGGTTTGTCTTTTAGCTTCTTTTTTTTCAATTGTTTTTCTTTTTTCTTCTTTTAGCAATTTTACCGAGATAGAACCAAAGGGATCAGTCTAAGTGTCTTAGGCATAATAAACCAGGTAAGAGCTAATTTGATCTATTCTTATTCCGCAGTTTACTTAAGCACCAAATTATGAGCCAGCACCTCATGTTTGTCTGTTTTCCACTATCCCTTTTATTTGCTTAGGTCACTGTTCTCCAACATGTATTTCTGTGTCCCAGAAGTGCAGTGTACCCTCTTGGTTCTTGCTGCCATCATCCTCACTTTGCTTTTAGCAGGTTTAAAATGTCTATTGAATCTTGTAACCATTCACTTGGACTCTATGATGTTATGATTTAAGTTATGATTTAAGATCTCAATGGCAGGATTTAACATGCCATGACATTGACAGCCTTTGCCAATAATATGCAATTCTGAATCATTGTTCTGCATTATCTTGGGTTGACAATAACTCTTTGTGGAATCTATTATAAACATCTGCATCACATGGCAATTCCCCATTGATACCACTTCTGCATCAAACATCCATCCTGAGATATTGGGTGGGTTGAGTCTGGCAAAGCTTGGGCAAGACCCTCACCAGAGGGTCTATCCTGATAATGCTGATGATACTGAAGATTGCTTTGCATGTGACATCCTTGGTGTATGTGACACCAAGGATGGAGCAATGAAGGCTTTTGGAATACTGCAGATCATATGAGGCTCCAAAGCATTACCAGGTACTCTTAAAGCATCGGGAAAGAGCAGGGTCAACTGGTTCTGTAAGAATTTAAGAGTAGCTAGATTGAATCTGCCATCACCTGAATTAACTATTACTTCTGTAGACAAGGCCTATAAGTTTTTCAGCCTTTGTGTTTCAAATAAAATAGGCAGGTAATAACAGCAATAGAAGTTCAGCATGAAAGATGAGTCCTTGGAGTTAACCAAGTGATCAGAGGTTCACTAAACCTTGGTGTCAGGAAATAGAAAGGCAGGGAAAAAAATGTGAGTGAGATGTAAGAAGCTGAGAGCTGAGTCAAGACATCACAGAAGTATGAATAAAAAACCCTGTAAAATTAGATGGCAAGTAATAAGATAGGTTTATGCCTTTTTTTTAAGAGTAGGACAGCTTTATATTAGCAATAAGGCAATAAGGGTAGCTCTGCCCTGAAACACTGTCCATCCTGCTGTGAATCAATGTTCAGGAAATGGCTTCTATCTGCATATGCCCTGCCACTTTTTAGAGAAATATCCTTTCTGAAACTTTGGGAAGCCTAGGAAGATTTCGTCTCCGATAGCAGTATCACTAAAACAAAGTTTAGTCCTTGAAGTTCCTTCCATTTCTGCTGCTAAGTAGTTTCATTTTTCTCTATCCCCTTTTTAATTAATTATGCCTTAACTATATTGCATTTGTTCCTATTTACTTACCACTCTTTGTAATTAAGATTTTTACTTAAACTTTACTCCTATGAAACCTGATTTTTCTAGACAGGTTCCTGGAGCTCTTTTCGTCCCCAGCTTATGGCTGGGAATAACACTTCTCCGCAGCCTCCTCTCCAGCTCTCATGTGGTTTGAGTCAAAGGGGGCCACGTGGTTTGAGTCAAAGGGGGCCACGTGGATTTCCTTCTCTACATAGGTGACCTTCACTGTGTCAAAGTGATCAAGGTGAAGATGACTGGCCCCAAATCCTCCTCATTTTTCTTCTTGAAGACTGGGGTGGCATTTCCTCTCTTCTGATCCTCAAGAAGCTTTCCCAGTTCCCATGCTGGCATTCCCAAAGGACAGTCTTGCCAGTAAACACTAGAAGGCGGAATCGAATGGTGTAGCCTTTCCCATGGCATTTGTCACCAGGACTTCTGCTTCCAGCTCTTGTATACTGCCTTTTTTATGGCTGAGCTGAGTCATTTCTGCTCATAATATTATGCATGGGCAGCTTCTCCTGCCTGATTGCCTGGTTATACAGGGTGAATCTGGACACTGAAATCTCTAATTGTGGCCACCTAAGCCAAGGATTTAGCCGACTGCAGAGTCCTCATATCACCCACTACCATCATCAAGAAATTCTATTTATAGCATGATTTTCCCTATGTCTTCTCCAGCACTGAATGTGTTGACATCTTGCCATGCAGGTGTGGGGAAATTTCTTCAAGCAGTACAAACTAATGTTTGTTTATCTTCTGTTTTTTATTATTATTATTATTTAAATTGAAATAAACATAGCAGAGTCCCTCCCCTATGTGTATTCACAGGTATATTTTTGATTTATTTACCAAAATACCTTACCTGGTTTTCTTAGGCATAAGAAGATGAACTGAAAACCTCATAAGTGGATCCCAGAGCTACTCTGTTTTAAATGCAAAGGCTAGCACCTAACTCTTAGGATGCAGCAAGGCCTAATCATTGTTTTGGGGGGCATTTTCTCTTTTAGAGAGCAAGCTTTAAGGCAAACATCACTTGATAAGTCTCACCGGACAGTTTCCCAGGCACAAAGAAGCAGGGCACTTGGCTGAACGTGAATTGGCAGCACTTGCAGGCAGTGCTAACAATAGTTACTTGAATAAAAAAATTCTGCTCAGCGAATATGCATGAGTTCTGCTTCTCAACACAACAGAGGAATATTGTTAAAGGTTATAGCCAGCAGAAACATCTCAATATGCATTTTTTACATCCTTTCATTATTTTGAATACCACGTTCTTGTAGAAGCTAGAAATTTCATAAAACGTATTTAAATTTTTGATATTCAATTTATTTTAAATCTCCTGTCTGGCACCCGTAATCTGATTTAGCGAAATACATAAACCAATTTGGTGCAGCTAGTGTGACCTCTTTCCTGTCCTGCCTGTACCCAGCACTGGAAGGAAGGCTGAGCATGGAGTTTTTATCTGTATGTGTGCAAAGAAAATAAATAAGCAGCAGAGGGAAAGGTTTTGGCAGAGTGTCTGTTCACAATGTGCTCTTTCTAGAAAAAAAAAAAGAAAAAAGAAAAAACAAGATTCCCTCCCTGAATTGAAATTTGGGACAAAACAGCACTTGTTTCTCTCTGTGTGTGGTGAATAATTGCTCTACACACACTGAAAAGCTCAAGGGATGGATTGCTGCGTAGTTATGAAGGAGCCCTCAGTGCATGCACGTCAGCCTGCCCTTGCTGGGTGTGCTGGCCCTGTGGGGCAGGAGATGTCGCAAGACCAAACGCAAACTGGTGCTCCCCAATGCTCAGCACACTCCTGCCGCCTCAGAGGACATGAGCTCCAATGAACCCCCTCAGGACGGATATGTCACCTGCTGTTTGGGGGAAACTGGAACTCATTTCGGGGCTTTCCTGCAAGCTTTCCTGCTCCTAGGGTGATTGCAGCATTTCTCTCAATGCATATATGTATGTATTTTTATATACTTGTGTGTCGATGTACCATTTCTACATTTGGGGAGAGGCTGGCCATAAAGTAATATTCCTGTATTTCACACTAACTAATATATACATTATTTGAATGTGTTGACTGATATGTCCTCAGTGGTCCCGGCAGACCCTCTGCTGCACAGTGCCAAGCTGCAGCGCTCCTGTTCTCAAGACTGCTGGACTGCGATGGCTGGAGGAAGATGAGCTGATCTCCCAGGTACGGAGCTGTCCTGGTTATCCGACCTCCTCGGTGGCAGCCAGATGGAGGTGGGACAGCCTGTGCGTCCTTCATTCTCCCTCGCATCCCAAAGTAAAGGTTAAGCCACATGCCTGGCCAGTGGGTCAGGCTGGCGAGCTGTCAGGGCTGCCTCTACCGCCACAACTGGCACGGGGGGCGTTTTCTATGAACCGGGTTTGCCGCCTTCTAGGTTCATCTTGTTGTCGCTCTGGGTTCAAACCTCACTCAGGAATTTTGCTGGAATAACGGGAATGTTTATTCCTTTGCTCCTAAGGCCAGTGAGTATTTGCGCAGCAGCTAACATGATTCTGTGAGTCAGAATAATTACTTCAAGCATGTACAAATGAGAATAATTATTTCGAGTGTCTTCTACGGGGTTTAATAATTAGCCATAAAGTAATACAAACACAATAAACTATAACAACATAATTAGTTGTTGTGTCTTCCTGTGAGATCCCTCCCAGGAAATCTCTAATCACTTTTGATCATTTTGAATCTGCTCTGGTGCTTCCAACACAACAGACTGACTGAAGCAATTGGGAACAGCAAATGGACTGATGAACAGACCCAACCTGGAAACGAACCATCCACCTTTTCCCTTCTTGAGACTGTTCCTTCTCACCTTTACTGATTCCAATAGATACAGAGAGCTATCAAAGAACTTTTCCCTCATCCTGGCATGCAGCTGGTGTTATTAATTTTATTATTAAGCCAAGGGGATTTTATGTTGGATGTTTTCTAGTATGAAAGTAAACTTCATATTAGTGCTTCATATTCTGGGCACACTAACTTCACTGTGCCCAGAGTGTCAGTATCAGCAACATTAATTAATATGTTGCTTATGTCATACAATAACAGCTTTTTTCACCTGCTCTTTATTGTATTGTGACATTGCACACACAAGATGGCTTGTCAGTGTTTTATTTCTTCCCTCCGTCATTGTTTCAGGTTTTCACGAATCAGCACTACTAGGGCAGAATGGGAGCCTCCCTCTTACAACCCCTTCAGGTGTTGAGCCACTCTGAGCATCTGCAAATTCTGCAGAATACCTGCTACCACGGGAGAAAGAGAAATGCTGAAATGGGCAGCACCATGAAAAAGGCTCAGCACTGCAACAGGCAAATACATCTGCAAGCATCAAAGAGGTCTTTGCCACCAAACAAGAGGTCTAGTGGTTGTTGGCAAGCCTGAATGTGCAATAATGGTCTGCAGTACAAATCATAATGGAAACTCACTGGAGCACAAGCAGACGTACATCACCTGAATTCAGTCATGGTCCAGCTCTCCGTAGCTCTTTCCATAGCAGCCAGGGAAATGGAAACTTAATCCTGAGCTAGAATAACCAGTAGCCCCGTTGTTCGGACGGTGCAAAGGCTGTTGTGGATGGTATCTCACACACATTGCACACATTTGCTGTGCAGATCCAGCCAGACATGATATTAGGTTCAATATTCTTCTGCTGCTCTTTTCTTTCCTGGGAGTCAAACTGGGAAAACCACACTTAACAAGGCAGTGCTGTGACACAAGAGTTTAAATAGCAGGGAATCACTTTTTTTTTTTTTTTTTTTTTTTTGAAGTGATGTGTGTGAAGTTAAACTGCAGAACTGTTGGAAGAAGGAATTACACATCAAGCCCTGTGTAAAATAAGCATTTGTGTGAAATGGGTCCTTTAGCCAAATCGAGTGTTGCAGCTAGCAAAAGACTGGTTAATGCTGGGATGGAGGAAATAGGGAGTGATGACCGTCTATGCTCGTGGATGTTAATGGAATGAGAGTGACATATCATATACAAAACACTATTGCACTTGCTTTCTGTTACTCTATAGTGAAATGGAAAACTATCGGCACATGAAAATAATTAGGCAGAGTCCTGAATGATACATCTTGGTGGATGTCTTTGGCCAGTTAATGTGGACATCCTACTTGCATACACTGACAGGATTACTCCATGAGTCACTGCAGAAGATATCACCAGTGATGCTGCTGAACATCCATCCGTAGATGGATGGGAACAGTGGCCAACCTGGAGATCTTTGTCTTGTCTCTAAATGAAAGTTGGTATGGTAAAACGCAATGTGCAGAAATAAATGAGCCATGTCCATAATGAGGCAGGTCACGAGGATGAGGCAGGTCCAAGGTTTCATGAGGGAAACTGGAGGTAGCAAGGAAAGACCAGAATCAGTGAGGAATTAGGCTGGGTGCAGGTGGACCTGCAACATAGCAGGTTAACTTCTTGATGATCAGAAGGAAGAGGTACTAATGAAAAAAAAAATCTTCTGAAATTGTGATTTAAAAAAAAAATACTTTAAGGCATTACTATTGTGATGAAATGGCAGGGAATGGTAGCCTGTATAGCTGCAGAAGGTGGGAATGACTTACGAAAGCCCAGAACCCATCTGCTCCTTCAGAATAGTCCAGCGTACTCCAAAGCTGTGGTACCTGTAGAGTCTCTGGTATGGTACGAACTGTGTTTTCCTAAATGTGATAATTCATCTTCCAGGAGCGTAAGAAAGATGTGACAACAACTCTTCTGCTTCCCTGATTCCACCTCTCCCACTTCAGCTCTGCCACTTGTCATTGAAGATACTCCTGTGGGAAGAACAGAGTCACTTTTGCACTGTAAATGGGAAGAAATAAACATTTTAGGGCCTCCAAAACAGAGAAGACTGACCTAAATCTCTGAAATAGCCACTGTGCTTGCTCATTTTTGGAAACCATTTTCAGTAGGATTACTGAGAAGACAGGTGACATCGATGAGATAAAAACTTATCCTATAAGCTGAAGATGGAACCAAACAATGCGCAGGAAATGCTTCAAACAGCCCAGCAAGGCTGCAGAAACCTTTGGGGAGGGGGTGGTAAAAGATAACACTAGAGTAGCGGGTGAAAGCTTAGCAGAAAGTCTGACACTAGAGAGGAAAAAAAAACACAAAATCATCCATTGAAAATTATTTTCACAATTAAATTATTTAGATTTTAATTAGTTTCATGTACCCTTTTTTAAAATTTTTTTTGTTTCTCTGAGTAATAAAAATATTTTATTTAAGAATGTTCTCAGATTCTAAAAGCAAGGTCTCTGAAGTTATGATTTAATATCTTTAATTAACCCCCCCTATCTTTTCATAGGAGAGAGCATTTTTCAGCCACCTGTGGCTGAGGACGAGATGTTGCAGTCCCTGAACCCTTCTCAGGAGGAGCTTGGGGAGGCAGAACTGGTCTGTTCAGCGGACATGCAGGCAGGGCCGCGGAGATGAACACCATCATTTCTGAGAGGCTCCACAGCCTTTGAGATGGCTGTAAATATCCAGAGTGTTTGTCCCATCAAGCACAGGAATGCTACAGGAGGCCTGAGGCTGGGGTCTGAATTCATCAATGAGACTGTAATTCCTAAGGATGATTAGAGTAGGGCTCCTCGTTGTTCTAGATGAGTAGATCATAGAATCACAGAATCACAGAATGCCTAAGGTTGGAAGGGACCTCTAGGGATCATCTAGTCCAAACCCCTGCACATGCAGGGTCACCTACAGCACGTGGCACAGGGCTGTATCCAAGTGGGTCTTGAAGATCTCCAGAGAAGGAGACTCCACAACCTCTCTGGGCAGCCCGTTCCAGTGCTCTGTCA
>JAWLRI010000104.1:1158739-1169028 GCA_034781795.1 Crypturellus tataupa | reverse complement strand
CTTTTCCCAACGTAGGACAAGGATCCTATATCTTCCCTCTTACAGGAATTAGTAATACTCAGCATGTCTGCCATCCCTATTGGCACTATTCAGCATCCTCCTGTTGCTCTCACCAGCAAAGAGCTTTGAAACTTGGCCCGGGTCAGCCTGTCCCAATTGCTGTTTGGATCGCAGCAGCTGGAGGCAGCCTGGCAGTGCCTCGGCTCTCCATGGTACGCTGGTGGCACAAGGAAAACAATTCCCACCCCTGAGCCCTCACAGGCTGCACTGGGCATCAGCAACCGCCTCTTCTCACAGCCCTGGGCCTACCAGAATAAGCCATCCAGCCCCCAGGAAACACTGAGATGCCATTTTGCTCCAGCCGCCATTTTGTGTCACGAGTGAAAGTTGCTCAGCTGCTTCTGCTGCAAGATAGACAAGGTACATTTTTTTTCTTATTACTTGTACATACACAAATGTAGGTATATATAGAGCAAATATATGCAGAAAGAAATGTATATGGATTAAATATATTTTTCCACTTTATATTAATCCATTATTCATATCTGTTATAAACAGACAAATCCTCTGAGCCAATTCATTTGGCAGTATGCTTTATTGTAAATAGCAAGCAAGCAGTGCTGGGCGGCTGGGGAGTCTCTGCTCTCCCAACGGCATGTGCCTTGTAGCTCGCAAGAGCACCTTTTTATTCCGTCTTAGTTCCACTTCTTGATCCGCTTCTCAAAAGTTCGTTGTTTCATCATACCTCCTTTCTGTGCGTGTCCTTACTTGTTGCTAAGGGATCTTCCAAGCCGTCTGGTGGTCTCTTTGTTTGAAGGCTCCTCTTCTTCCTTGATGAACTTTTCACCTTTCTGCTAGTGAGCATGCGCCCTTTAAACTTCCTTTTTCCAAACAGTTTGCAGCCGGTTTGTTGCAGAACTTGTAGTCTCTATTACTATTTTGACTTTTTTTTTTTTTTTTTTTTTTTTTGCAACATTCTGTTCTTTTCTGTTCAAGGATTACATTTTTGTTAGCGAGAGATGTCAGAGGCAACAGGAAGGGCTTCTACAAATACATCAGTAGCAAGAGGAAGGATAGGGAAAATTCTAGTCTGCTGCTGAATGAGGGGGGGCATACCTTGGTGACGGAGGATGCAAAGGCAGAGTTGTTAAATGCCTTCTTTGCTTCTGCCTTTACTGCTCAGGCTAGTCCCCATGAACCAATGAGCCCGGAGACAAGAGAGATAACCAGGACAGAGGAGGACTTTCCGCTTGTCGAGGAGGACTGTGTTAGGGATTATTTAGGCAAACTGGACACCCATAAATCTATTGGCCCCGATGGGATGCAGCCAATAGTGCTGAGGGAACTGGCAGGAGTCATTGCTCAGACGCTCCCCATTATTTTTGAGAGGTCATGGAGAGCAGAGGAGGTGCTGGAGGACTGGAAGAAACCAACGTCACTTCAGTCTTCAAAAAGGGCAAGAGGGAAGAGTCAGGAAACTACAGGCTGGTCAGCCTCACCTCCATCCCCAGAAAAGTGATGGAGCATCGTGTCCTAGAAACGATCTCTAGGTATTTGAAAGAAAAGAAGGTGATCACAAGTACACAGCATGGTTTACCAAGGGAAAGTCGCGTTTGGCAGACAGATAGCCTTCTACGATGAGGTGATGGGCTGGATGGATGATGGGAGAGCCATGGAACTTGTCTACCTTGATTTCAGCAAGGCTTTCAATACAGTCTCCCATAACATCCTCATAGGGAAGGTCAGGAAGTATGGACTGGATGAGTGGACAGTGAGGTGGATTGAGAACTGGCTGAATGGCAGAGCCTAGGGGTGGTGCTAAATGGGGCCGAATTCAATTAGAGACCTGTGGCCAGCAGTGTTCTGCAGGGATCAGTACTGGGCCCAGTGCTGTTCAGCTTGTTCATCAATGACTTTGATGAGGACACAGAGTGCACCCTCAGAAAGTCTGCAGATGATAACAAACTGGGAGGAGTGGTCAATACTCCCGAGGGCTGTGCTGCCATTCAGAGGGACCTAGACAGGATGGAGAGTTGGGCAGAGAGGAACCTTATGAGGTTGAACAATGACAAGTGTAGGGTCTTGCACCTGAGGAGGAATAACCCCAGGCACCAATACACCCAATAGGGGTTGACCTGCTGGAAAGCAGCTCTGCAGAAAAGGATTTGGGAACCCTGGTTGACAACAAGTTAACCATGAGTTAGCAATGTGCCCTCGTGGCCAAGAAGGCCAATGGGATGCTGGCCTACATCAGGAGGAGTGTTGCCAGCAGGTCGAGGGCAGTGATCCTCCCTTCTACACAGCTCTGGTGAGGCCGCACCTGGAGTATTGGGCGCAGTTCTGGGCTCCCCAGGACAAGAAGGACATTGAGCTTCTAGAGAGGATCCAGGGGAGAGCCACAAATATGATTAAGGGACTGCAGCATCTATCATATGAGGAAAGACTAAGCGAGCTGGGCCTGTTTAGTCTGGAGAAGAGAAGGCTGAGAGGAGATTTCATCACCATGTTCAAGTACCTGAGGGGTGGTTGTAGGGAGGATGGCGCCAGGTTCTTCTTGGTGTTGGCCGGTGACAGGACGAGGGGCAGCGGGTGTAAGTTGAAAAATAGAAAGTTTAATCTCCATGTGAGGAGGAACTTCTTTATTGTGAGGGTGTCAGAGCCCTGGAAGAGGCTGCCCAGAGAGGTTGTGGAGTCTCCTTCTCTGGAGATCTTCCAAACCTGCTTGGATGCCACCCTGTGCCCCGTGCTCTAGGTGTTCCTGCTGGAGCAGGCGGTTGATCTCTAGAGGTCCCTTCCAACCTTAACCATTCTATGATTATTTATAGTGGAATTTCTAATCAGCTAACTCATGATCTAATGAAATTATACTGGTATAAATAAATTGACTTCTTATTTATTAATTTCATATATGCAGTACCAGGAGAAGTAAAACAAAATTAATTCTACCAAAATAGAACATAGTGGTCAGTAGAGGAGACAGATATGTCTAGGTACTACTATTTGAGTAATACAAGGTACTATAATTTAAAAAAAATGATTTGCTATGAAGTAGGATATGGTTTGAGTCACCAGTGGAGGTAGGACATTCTCTTTTTCTTGATTGGGCCTACTCTTGGTAGATATCATTCTATGTTGGAAGTAAAAAGAAGTATGTATAGGGTATCATGAAACAGTCACTTCCTGGGATCTCAGATATACAATGGTGCCACATATTCTGGGACTCATGGTATACTAGATAGAGAAATTGTATTGACTGAGGAAAGAGAAAAGGAATATGACCTATCTCCGGCAAGCACAGTCAGACCATGTGCCATATTTATAACTCCAGCAAGAGTAGCAGAGATAGAGATTAACTAGAGCTTGTAAGGCAACCCATAGTGAGGGTTGAGTATTGAAGACATTTTCTCAGAGGTCTCAGAGGACTGCTCAGGGGACGTTACCTCAGATTTACTGGAATTTAACAGTTTTGTTATTATGTACATGCAGGCATCATAGCTTTCCCAAGATGTAAGAACATTTCCCACCATTTTTATTTTAGAATATTTCACTTCCCAAATATAGCTACTACTATCCTATTAGTTAAAAATTTGCAATATGTTCTGCTTCCTATGTCTTTACCAGAAAGAGTAAATTACTTTAGCTTTCTTAACATTAACTTCATCTTTTCCTGCAAAGTTGCCTTATATAGAGGCAAGCATCAAACCATTTTTAATTCTAGTTTTCAAAAATCCTGAGATCTTCTTAAAAACTTCATAAAACCTTAGGATATAATTTCATACTTGCCAATTTTGTCCAAAACTGTCATCAATTCTTCCTTGCTTTACAAAACAATACAAAATCATGGGTCACAAGTTTTCAGTTTACATAGCTGCCCACTGTGCTTTTTCACCTCCAATTCTATTAGCTCCAATTGCTTCGCAGTGAGCCAAGGACGTGCACCTAAAAACTTGATAGGGAACAGCTGCTACCCTGTACTAACCTGCTTGTATCTCTAGGATTTCATATTCCTAGCCCAGTTTCCAGTAAGGTTAGTATATTTTAGGAAAACATTATATAGCTTGCAAAAACTTGCAAAAACAGCCCCAAGAAAGAGAAATATTACAAGCATAAATACAAAGATCCTTAACTGTGAAATTAAAAAATGAGCAGTTAAATGTAGTGTCTTGATAGCCTAAGAGCTTGGCTACATCTCAAATGTACTGTAGTTTTTTACTGGACTCTGCTCTGTTCCTACACAAGTTCTAGGGCTGCAGTAATTAGTCCCTACACAAAGAACAAGATATCTTTTCCTACTGATATTTCAGTGTGTTTTGTTTTTCTTTTTTAGCAGAGGTGACATCCAGTCCTTCATAGCAGAAACTAGGCCTTAAACCCATGTGATGAAACCGCTAGGAACTGTTGAGACATGTCACAGTGCAGATTAAGCCTTCTGTTTGATAAAAGTCAATCTAAAGGTCGTGCCTGCTTGGTTCACTTTGTGCATGATATTTTCTCTCATTTTATACTGCCAGGAGGGATGTGTTATGCTACCTCAATTAAGATCTTAATCAAGGGAACTTTTATAAAGCTTATGTAATCTTATGGACTTTATAAATATTTTGTTATGTTCCTTATTTAATTGAATTATTTAAAAAAATGGAAGATTTCAAATAAAAGTGTGAATGAGGGAGGAAAAATATGCAATATATATTTTTACACTTTTTTTTGTATACTGTCTCTGAATATATTCAACTGGATTATAAAGATGAAAAAATGCAGATACACAATTTTTTTTTTAAGCATTCCAGTTGTAATCCTTTGTCTTTGGATCTATCTTCATTTCTGAAATCTCTTTTTAAAAAATGAACGACATACTAATTTATTTCTTTTTTAAATTTTGATTATTGCTGATTGAAAAACGCATAGCAATTGCATAGATTCAGAACAAACATAAGGAACATATGGAACAAAGAAGCACTGGAGGAAAAAATGCTCATAAAGATGGGAATTTTATTATCTCCAGAATCCACAGGAATATGTCATTTAAAACATAAGTTTTGTCAAAGTAAATTATTTTATTTTATAAAATAATAATATCTGTAGTTGATGAAGAGAAACCATAACTATCTAGAATGAGCAGGCAATTATTTTTCTATGTTGTCGCTAAACTAATGGCACCATGGAAAGAATTTTCATTCCCCTTTCAAGGAAATAAAATCCATGGAAACAAAGGGGAAAATCAAGTATCATTGAAAGAGTAAGACAGAACACTTTGGAAGAGAATTCTTTTAGGAATCTTATTAAGTGTCTTTGTCAAACACTGTCAATCATAGATCAATCTGTCAGTGATTGTAGACATCATGTATCTTTTCTTGTTTCCTTTCTAAAGAAAGGCATTATCATTTGAACCAAAGAATCACTTTTGTTTTGCTTAAAGAAACTTACATGGATTTATTTCTGCCAGAGATTAAAAAAAAGCTATAAAATTTCACATATCCGTTAAAAATATTTAAACAGAAAACTGATTATAAATGAAAACATTTGCTTTGTAAGACTGGCAGCAATTCCCTCTGTTTTTAAAGCACCAAGTGAGTAGTACTGCATGATATAGGCCTGCCAGCATACTGGCTTTAGTACCACTGAGAATTAGATATTACTTTCTGATACAACCCTAATTAAAATGACTGCTGATCTGCACTACCTTAGAGACAACATCCTTTAAAGAGAACCCTAACGCATACTCCCTTGTCTGTTTCTCTATTCCTCAAAGCAGCTATAAAGTATTTAATACATATACTTATTACTTTGCTTCCCAGTTCAGTATAGTGGCGGACAGAGAGAGGCCAGTGGTGGCGCTTGAATAATCACTCCTGTCATCCGTCTGTTCCCTCTGCCAGAAGGATCACTAGAAATCCTCATCCAAAGCAAGGGCATTTCTCTTGAGAAATAGACCTTATTGCTTAGAACATTGAATTTGCCATGTTCTTGTCTTTCCATTATTAAGTAACCATAAAATTGTACTAAATCATGGGAAGTTTAAAGCTTCTTTCTGAAAGACTTCCCCAAACTATGATTTTGAGCTCATTTCTTATTCAGCCTACTGCTGCTAATTATCATGAATTCCTTTGGTATTCATTGTAATAGCACTAATTATAATGGAATTGTTTGGTATTCATTATAATAGCACTGATCATAAAGAAGTCATTTGACATTTATGAGGACGTCACACATATTTCCTCAGCATACAATTGTAATTTAGCATCTGTAAAGTATTACTTAATAGAAACATAAAGTTAGGCATTAGCTACTTTTTATTCGGAAGAATAAAATATAATTCTACTACTGTTAAAGAGATGGAGAACATAGTCCAGTTGTTTGGGAAAAAATAGCTGGACAATTGGCCTTATTAAAATTTAAAGGCCATTTTGATGTGTGTTTTGGCTTCTCCTCTGTATTTTTACTACTAGCAGAAGGCAAACAAATCTCAAACAGATTTTCATTATTCTATGGTGATCGCTTCTCTTTGTGCTGCACATGGAGAGATATGTAGTTAGTTAGTTTTATATTTTGAATATATATATTCAATGTGGAATGAATGAATCCAAATTCAGGCATTGCAATAGCACTTCTGAATATTTCCAGTTAAGGGAAAGTAGCATATATGAAGAGAGAGCATTCACAATTTTTTCCATGCCTAACTAATGGGCAATAGTATCATTGTAGACCTTCTGCTTTTATCTAGTTCACAGTCGGATCACAGCTCTCCAGAGGTGTTTTCCAACCTCATGTATTTTGCTTAGTCATTATATACAGGATATAAGGTATCTACATGGAGAAAATTTATTTTAAAATGAAAAACAGAAGTGAACAACAGAAGTTAAATGAAGTAAATGAATTAGTTAAATGAATTGTTTGGGTTGTATCATAAAGTAAATAGATAGTTTTGTTTATAGTCCTGGTTCTATTTTACTTCCCATACAAGTTCCTCTTGCAAAGCTGTAATCAAGCTTCATATATTTTCCCATTTTATTTACATGATGCAATATTTTGAAGATTATTTTTGCAAGATCTGAAAGCCTGCTCATTGATTTGAGAGTACCTCAGAGGTATTCTTTCAGATTCAAGAGGGTCTAATGTATTAGTAAGGTGCTCAGATGAACATCCTCTAATCATTTTGTTATTGCAAATCATTGCTAAATGCAATACCAGCAATCAGTAGCTCTTACAGAGTTCAATGTAACATCTTGTACATGTGTAAACAAGGCATTGAGTCAATACTGGTAATATTTTTGATGCTGATAATAGGAAAAGCTCACATTATAATAAAGTTTATGGAAACACTGATTAGAAGAGATTGACCTAGAAGGTAAACTGGATATTTATTTAATTTTGCTTAGAAAGTGAGAGGAAATGGAAACATCTAATTATATCTCTATTAAAAAAAAAAAATGTTACCACTTCATCCATGGATATTCATCTGATGTCCTGCAGATGTGAATGACATAGGATGAAGTCTTTTCTTCCCTGTTAGCATCCCAACCATCCTATGTTACTAAATATCAAACAAGGCTCCAAAACAAGTTTTTCATGTTTTTATGTAGCCCGTTTTCTTTCTTTCTTTCTTTTTTTTTTTTTTTTTTTGGCTTTTCTGAAGGAATACAAAAAGACCTGAATCTTCAGAAGCCTGCAGCAAATATGATACGCTACAAGTAGTAGATGAACTTTAGGGTTTTAGAAGGAGCACTAGTGAAAGTGATGGAAGACTTATTTACTGAATAGTTCTTCTATCTTAACAACTATCTTCTGATTATCTACAGGGTGGGATTATGTGCTTTTTCAGGAAACTGTTAGGAAAGATTTTCACCTCTGTCTTTTACAGCAGTCATTATTCTACCACGATCATCAGTGAATATTATACCAAATATGAATTCTGTTTAGGAATGCTGAATACCATAAACCCCAGCATAATCTGTGATACCAAGAAAAAAATGGTGTTTGCTACATACATTATTAGCTCCCTTGGCATGCTCTGGAATCCCCCAGGCCTTACACCACGTGCAATCTATTATGTACATAAAGATCAACTTTGAATATATAGTTTTCCAGAAAGCGTTTTGTCATTATGATATTTTTCTGGCAAGTTTTCAGGTATGCTTTAATATTACATATATATTTACTGACAGATATGCTGAGGCTTTTAGTTTTAATAATTCATCAAACGCAATGGTCACAAGATCATAAGGCAGTCACAATATCTACAAACTCTCTAGCTTTCATGCTATTACTGACACTCCCTAGAGTTAGTGAGAGAGTGAAATAACAATCTTATGTGAAAGCAATATAGGCAGCCACACAATGCTAAAAGGGGCATAGGGAAAAGTGGGCATAATTAAAGCTCAGAATTCACCTGGCAGTGGCAAATCATTAAGAGCTTTGTAGTGGAAAGAACAAAGATAAAGGCATTCGTAAGGATGACTGCAAGAGATGCTTCTGCATATTGTTCAGGAAAAACTTACCCATAAGTATGATTACCTGCCATTCTGACAGGGTTGCATGCTTTTCTGCACCATTCCTAGGAATGAACATTAGATGCACAAGTATGCAAAACTATTGACTACCAGTTGATTTTAAGAGAAATCATCCACAGCTTAATGAGATTAATTGAATATTATTGTACAAAACTCTATTGTACAAAGCTTTTTAAAGGATTCTGATGTGCTAGTCACAGGTCAGCACCTTCTATTACAATGGTGTGTTTTTGTTTGAGGTGTGATACTTGTCAGTTGCTCTTGGTGCCTGAAACTCAGTTTTGTCACTTAAGCTAATAAAAATCCTATACATGACATCCACAACCACTCAGATACTCTGATATCATAAGTGAATACAGAATGTGGACTTCCCTCTTCGATAATATAGAGAGAAATGTCCAACTGCAATGAAGCTTATATGTATGTGTTAGACTGACATCTTGTAAAACCTTACTGAAAATATTGCTCGAATTGAGACCTAAACTACATCTGCCCAGTTCTAACTCTTTAGACGAATTTGGCATATGCTAAAAAAAGAAAAGAAAAGAAAACAAACAAACAAAAAAAAAACCCATAAAAATAACAACAATCAAACACAGATAATTGTGTGGGAAGTTTACATACAAACTGAGGACTACATGTACCCTACTCTAGTGATTTAAGCATGATCTGGGAGAGATACAGGCACAGATGAACTGTAAACTTTTTTACGTCCTTATATAACATTTGGATTAAGACACCAAAGTGCTATAATACATCAAGTAAAAAACAGCTAATTAGAATTATATGTGGAGAAAAGGAGAGATTGGCTTGGGCAATGTGACCAAGGATACCATTTGTGGCTTACATAAAACAGCAAAGTTAGAAAGAAAGTAAATCCCCCCCTTCTTGGGATCAAATCCAGACATCCAACCCCATGCAGAAGGCTAGATGGAGCAGTTATATGTGGAAGCTAGTCTGAACTTGAACACGCTGACCAACTGGAGGGAGTATCCTGTACTCCCACGTCTATGATTCTAGCCATAGCTGGACAGGAGGGGAAGAGGCCTTGACTGGTGTGTGTGCATTTTGTGAAGAGCATCTGAAAGTGTTGTACAATAGAAATCTTAAACTAGAAATCACTATCTGGCCATCCTGGTTATCACATAAAATCTAAAACTTATGTCACTAAATGGAGTGGTTCTGGTCTTGCCACTACCTCACCCGAAATTCTCCTGTGATGTAGTACATAAAGAAATAATCAAAACCTCCTATTAAAATTTAGGGACTGAGAATCCTAAGAACACAGCTGACTCCTTCATTAAGATGATGAGCAAAGATCAGAAAAATTAAAAAAAAATAAAGACAAATGCATACCTTAAATATTTTAATATTTAACATTTAGTAGGAAAATCAGCACCTGGATTTTCGTTAGGACACAAGATTGAAGCCTATCATATAACAAGATCATATGTGACCTCTATACTTCATCCTTAAATTCCACTAAGCTAGCAGAAAGATGTATTCTCCACCAAGGTAAAATATGTATTTGTTGAAGTATATTGCATTTTAGTAGCACACTCTGAAATTTCCAAAGAAAGGAATTGCTTTCATGAAGTCTACGCCTAAAAAGAAAGGTCACTTGGATTAGGTCACTTTGCTTCGTTTTATGCGTTTTAACTGTTTTGAACCTTGAGCCTCATATTTCCATTTTTTTTTTCATCATGGGGCCTGTCAGACATGCCAAAACAGCAACCTTCCTAAATGAGGAGAGGAGGGGAGGGGAGGGGAGAGGAGGGGTCG
>JAWLRI010000104.1:1147755-1158504 GCA_034781795.1 Crypturellus tataupa | reverse complement strand
GCTTTCTTCACACATTGTTTCTCTTCATTGCAAAAGGATGTGGCACAAATGTGGAGAATAAAACAAATGATAAAATTGAGAGTGTGACAATGCTTATACAATAAAAATGATAAGCATATTATCTCTTTAAAATAACTGCTGCTTTTGCTCACTGCCTTTCCTTCAGTCCATAACTTCTTCTCTGTTACAGTTTTATTCCAACTGTTTTTACTCCAGGGAAATAAAACACTGCATCACAAGTGAGCTATACATAAGTGATAGAATTTTAGGGGTTTTCTTTGATCTGCAGTGATTAAAAGTAGTGACTATTGTACTTATGACACCTTACTCTGAATTGGCTTCACAGATTCAAACAGCAGGGGAGAAGGAACAAAATCCTAGAGATTTGACCTTATTGTTTCTACTGGGCAATTAAGAAACCATTCAGTATTGCCTCCAGGCTACTCTTCAGCATAAGAATAGAGTCAGTTACGTATGATTTTAATATTTGAACCACCAAAACTGCAAAGTATAGAAATTTCTTTCATTCCAATTTTAGATGAGATCAATAAAATTAGTCCTACAAAAACATTTTTCCATTAGAAGAAAATTACTTCTAATATGGATTGAATTACAGCTTTCTGAATCTCTTATACCAGACTGAGTAACTGTTACGTTTTTGAACCTCTTCAAAGGTAAGAGTTCTTATTATTCAACTTCCATTTAAAAAATCCTTGGAAATTTTATTTGATTAAGATGTCAATAGATGAAATGATGCACATTTATTTTTCCTCTTTTTATCATGCAACTTTGTCAGGCTTGTCATTTTTACACAATATCACAAAATATCCCAAAATCACATACTCCTTCAGTATTGCTCATCACAGAAAGCTACATCCTTTACAGGATGATGATCATTTTCAAGGCTTGAACAAAACCTGTCTTTCCCAGGCTGTTTACCAACTTCAGAATACACATCCATGGATGCCCAGACTTTATATTTATAACTCAAGGGACTGTATAAATACAGAAAAGTGAACTATGTACTAAGAACAGTATCCCAGAAGTTTCAACTACCTAAACTTAAGCAGCTAGTGCCATTTGAGATGCACTAAGACACCTTCTTGGGATTCTACAGTCAGTCCAAAAGGCAACACATCTCCTGTTGGTCCCCTGTTGTATCTTTTGGATGCTTTAAGACATTTTTGCTGTAGTCAGATATATCGATTGACTGCAAGTGTGAAAATCTAAGCAGAAAACTACTGTTCTGGCAATCAACTTCTAATTCAAACTAAGAGTCTACAGATATAGTGCAATCTATAACCTATTTATGTTCAATTTTGATAATCTTTTAAATATATGTTAAATGATATATTAAAAAGAATCAAGAAAAATAAAACTAGTTTAAAATAGCTCTCATAATTGCAAAATCCACTAGTGATTGCAATGAATTTCAAAACTACAGGGATTAGAGTTGTGCAAATATTTAGGGAGGATACTTTTGATGTTTCAGATTCAATCGATAGCAAATATATATCAATATTTGTATGTTCAGTAAAACTTACACCAGTCAAAGTTTCTCCTGTCTACTTGGAGAAAAACCTTATCCATTTACTATTTATTTATTGAACTTGTCTTCACAATCAGCAGTGTAAATGCAAATGCAAATGTATTTAGAATAGAATATAACAGAGAGAAAATATAGAGAATCATATTTTGATTTCATTCAATATAGTGTGGAAAAATACTATTCATTAGTCTTTAGAATTTCAGCGATTTCATGCAATAGCTGATAAATAAGGTATCACAGTGAGGTATCATACCCATGAGTTTTCATACCTATGCTTAACCTGAATGTGCATATGGACATCAGGAGAGCAAATTAGAAGATTCGTGCCGGGCAAGTAATTAGGAATATTATTAGGAACAGGATATGCTAAGATTAAAATGACAAGCAAAGGAATCAAAGGGACATCAAACAATAATTGTATTTTCTACCACAAGAAAACGTGCAATATGAGTGACAAGGAAAGTCAATGAACTTTCTCCAAGAAAGTGCCATATTTGCAAGATTAATGATATCTTAGATTTTTCTTTGCCTTTGTGAGTATACTTCCAAGTAACTAGTCCGACACCTGCACTCCTTTGCATGGAATCACATAACCATCTCTTTTGCAGATAGCATTTTATATTTAAAATGAGGTTTATTCACCCATTTTAACTGTATTTGACCCTTATAGAAACTAGGAAACAATACCTGCATTTTTTTTAATAAAGTGCATTTACTTCACCTCCAGAATAATTAGAAAGGAATACAGAAATATATGAATATTTAAAAAGTTGGTATGATTTATGGAAGTATATATATATACCTCCATATGGTATGGAGATATGAAGGTATTTATATATCAATTCCTAGATTCCCTTCAGAATGAATATATAAAATAGAGACTTTCAGGATATATTTTATTTAATTCTAATATCTGCAGTTAGATGAGATAAATTTTACACATTTTCTTTTCTAAACTTTGCCCTTTCATGGTACTGGCTCCCTGGAACTTCCAACTCTTCTGGGAAAAGGGACAATATTCTACTTGGCAGCTAAGAGCTTGTTGTCTTTGTCACTCCTTTGTTCTACAGGATTATACAAGCTATTCTGCCTTCTTGCAGAAAAAAAAATCAACCATGAAACTAGCTAATTCTCTGATTCAAGTCAATGAATAATTTGGTAGCTACCAAAAAGAGAGAAATGTACAATGCATATAATTACATCACTACAACATAGCTGTTAAAAACATTTTACCATACAAATATTCTTAAGAAAGGGTCTGCCTATCAGTTTTACTGTTAATTGTTTAAAGAAAATGCTTGAAACAGAAACACAAAAATTCCAAACTAAGGTTCAGAAAATCAGAGTCAATATGATTTTCTGGATATTTAACACTTCTGACAAGACAAGATCTTTTCACCTTGTTTAAAGAGTTCATCAAGCATTCTTCTTTTCTCTCATTGTCATAGCATTTATAATGATTCAGCTTTCTTCAGCTCCTCTGTGACTGAAATGTTTCTCTTAGACAAAAGCAGTGTTTTCAAATTCTATATTCTCTTCTGCCTTTGTGTTCATCTAATGTTAGAATTGTGTGAATAATCAGATCTTTCTGTTTTCTGTTTTTCTTGTTGTTAAGGCATTTTTAGGGAGTTGAGAATTTGGTAACTGAATAAGTTAATTTTCAATTGAACAAAGTATTTTACTGGGGGATATTTTAAAGATTTATTGTTGAAAAAATAATAAAAAAAAATTTTTATTCTTAAAGTTTGATACTCTCCATAAGACAGCAAACTCAATTTTTTGATTTCATGATATATGTTCAATTTTCTTTCTGAAAAGAAGACTCAGAATAAGTAATCGAATCACGATCCATTGTCCTCCAAACTGTAAAATTTAAGATCTGAACTATTGTAGATGCTCCCAAACTGAGCTCAGGAGTCAAAGAACTGCCTTCACTGAAGCCAGAGGAATTTAAGCATTTCTGACAGCCCCCATCTCATAGATATTTGTGTCCAACCTCATTCTCTGATACGCTGAAATGAGTACAGACAGAAAAACACACACACAAAAAGATTAAGCATAATTCTATTTTCAAACATCCAGACGTTTTGTGCTAGATATTTTTAAATACCAAATGTAATATATCTAAACTTGTTAATGAAGTCTTGCAAGCTTTACCAGGAAAATGTAAATTATGTAAAATGTAAATTATAAAAACTTGAGATGGCTCTCAAACTTCAGATCATTTTAAAGCTTTTTTCTCTTCTGAAATCTTTTTATATAAATTTAAATGGATCAAAATCCACCACAGGACACACTTAATTCAAAGATCAAATTTTGTCAAAATGAATAATGACATTTCAAAAAAGTGGTGTCACTAACAGAATTTAAAAAAAAAAAGAGCTTTGTGGGCCCATGTTACAATGACACACAAAATTCATGCCTAATGATCTGTAGTCAGATTCCAGTATGGACACAGGGAATGTTTATGCAGAAAATAGAAAGGAATGAAAAACAAAACCTCTAAGAATTTTCAGAATATTCATGTGCCTATACTACCAATCATCTTTGGAATTTTATTTCAGTGGCCCAAAACCATAATATGACATGGAATTTGACCCAGCAATATTTTCCTGAATTTCTGATTTTTCTATATGAAAACATCTTCCCTTATTCTCTGTCATTTAAATACTAAGAGTAACTTCATCAAACTTGGGATCTAATTTTTACTTTAAATTAATTTATCCTATAACAGTATTAGGTACTGTGGAAGTTACTATTCTAAGTGGAGCCAAATGACAGCAAACTACAATACAAGAATTTTCTTCAAACATAAATCATTCAACCTGTAATTTTTCACTGGACCAGATCATTCAGTACTGGAATATTTTGGAGGGTGATGAATCCTCATTCATTAAAAATATTTAAGGTGCTCTTTCAAGATAGTTTTTTAACTGTAGATATTGTCTACATATCTTCACCCTTTCCATGAATCAGTCTTGATAACCATAGAGAAGGGGATTGAAATGGAAACAAAATGTATCATAAGAAAAGAAACAAACATACTGTTTTTTGCATGTTTGGTCCTAATTTATGAACAAAACAAATTGTTTCACCAGTGGCATTACTAAGACAATCTCTTTCTTTTCTCTCCTTTTTCCTTTTTTTCTTTTCTGTAAGAAATTATTGTGCCTTTTTCCTAACTGATTAACAATAGAAAACATTTCTGAGACAATCTGAAAACATCCACATAATGCAATCTGTAAATTTAACTCGGTCAAATATATGTTTTTATTATAAATGTAAAACAATGTCACCCTTAGTAGAAAGACGATGTACCTGCCAGCTCAGTGTTTAGATATTTAACAAGTCTGATAGTTAAGAGATGAGATGGCTCAAAGCCTACCAGTTAGCAACCCTACTTTCAATGTTAGGATCATTCTGTTTTTGGCATGCATCCAACTTCTTCAACACTGGCTGTTAATTTCCTAAGTACTAAGCATTCACCAAATTCTGTAGTCTGGAGCTATCCTTTCTGTCAGTGTATATATATAATGCATCATTCATCCTTGGAGTTAGCATTTACTACTGATTAGTCCAGTCCTGTGCTTTAGCATAGCATTCTATCCTATAAAAAGAAACATTAAAAAATAATATATATTCTTCTACATTGTCCTGTCATAAACTGTGCTTATCTTGTAAATTCTGTCAATTGTGCATAGTTTATGAACAAATTGTGTTAATCTTTCTTTTGTCAGTGCTTATGATACTTTCTCTGGTCCACAAGTGTTTTGTATTCATAGTCTGTTACTTCACAGGAATAAGAACTTGCCTTTTATACGGGTGCAACATAAGCAACGATGGATCATTCCGGTCTGGAATTCATTTGTGCCTGTGAGGTGCTGATAGCTAAGAATAATCTCAGTGGTGCTTGGAATCATGTAAATTAAAGTTTTCTGTATATGTTCACAATTGCCCTGTACATCATAAGGATATTTTCAGCTCTGTTCTGAAGACAGCTGGTATACAAAATCCTTTCAACTGATAAATAATGGGCCTGTTACTCTAGCATAAGTATTAAAGGTTGCCTATTTTTAGAAGAGATGAGTTTTTAACCTTTTCCTGGTTTCCTATGATTCTTGAGTGTTTGTATATCTATTGCATTAATAATCACTCCAATAAGTTACTTTGCAGTACAAATAAATGAACCTCAAGCAACTATTACATTTTGAGAAGTCACATTAGTCCAAAGCTTTTCTTATTGTTGTTCATTCCTTAGACCCACTTAAATGAAAACTCAAGCAAACTAGGAGAACTAGAGAATGGGAAAACAACTTTTGGTGGATTTCTTTTCTCTTTCTATCTGCCATAATAGATACCAAGAAAAAGAATATTGCTCTCTGAAAGTTATTTGTTTTTTTTAGCATCCATTTCCTATAAAGGCCATTAAAGAAAGATAAATAGTTTGTCTAAATAAAGATTCCCAATTCTATACTCTACTGGAATAGGAAGCCATAAGCCATTTCAGGAATTACAAGAAAACATTAGAGTATTTTCTTGGAAACTCTATCATAAAGAAATAGTCTTGCTAAGAGTTGTACATAAATTACTGCGGAATTATGCCAATGCTAAGAAGGCTTTGTAAAAGTGCATGCAATAAGTACTGCATATCTAATGGTATAAATGCTGTTGCATGCAAGCTCTCTGCTTATGACAATATATTTATTACTCTGCTTCAGAAAGCTAAGTGTTTTAGGGCATTGATCATGGCAGAAACTTCATTGCCTTGAGTAGCCTTTCTCTAAAAACAATTCTGTTTCTTTAAAAGTAGACATCAATGACAAATACTAATGCATGACTAGTCAATAACAGAGCAAGAGAACATTACAGGCTTGACAGTGAAATGTTTGGGCACTTTCTGACTAACCATTATAAAATAGTCAGAATTATTTCCAAGACTGTTGCTGAATATTTTTGGGAATAAATTTTTTATGGCAAATTTATGCTCACTTGGGAAAAATGGTATTAAATCTAATATTGTGTTTAACACAATACTGTCAAATTGCATCTTTAAATCACAAGAACTACTAAGATTCTTTAACGTGATGATAAAATGATTACAGTCTAGTGAAACTGCATTGGGAATTGTATTTGTATAATTTGTAAGGAGTGAGCAATGCCATCTTAATGATCAGTTAAATTCCACTGTGACTTAAGTCCTTATAATATTACATGGCAGAGCTTATCCAGATTAATGTCTTTTTATATTTTTTTCATTAAAATATGTTGGTTTTCACCAACTTTTTCTTTCTTTCTTTTAAATCAGTTTCCAGAGGAGAAGGCATGATTAGATGAAGAGACCTAAATTTAGACATAACACCAAGAACATACTTTTCATAGGAGATTTGCCCCTAACCCCTACCGCACACACCAACTATCTGAGATGTCTGTTCAGGGCTAATAGACAATATGCAGAAATGCATATTAACCCAGTAACAGAAACTAACCCTGACAAAGAACTTGGTTCAAATCCCTAAAAACAACATCTAAATGGGAATATATAAGACAAAATGTTAGTAAGGGTCACCTGGTGAAGATGAAGAGATATGGGGATGTAGAGGACACCTGTTGAAGATCAGGGAGCGCCCTTTCCTAGGATTGGTCACTGGGCTGTGGGTGCACCAGGATTGGTGGGAAGGTTGTATAAATACCCAAATCCTGGTCTTAGAAGGGCCCTCTGTGCTGTTTTTTTTAAGGGTCTTTGTCTACACATCTAATGTTATTTTAGTTCCTGTATGCATTCTACCTGGCCTTCAGCTACTGGAAGTGCATAGGTTTTTTCAAGGAGGCTCTGTCCTTTTGACCATCTATTTGCAAATGTCCTGAATACTCTACGGGCTCTTCAGATGATACTAGGCACATATGTTAAGCAAGGGGATTGAGTGCTAAGTATGTGTACCAGCATGAATCAAATACTTGGGCAATTCTACTGTAACATCAGATTAATTGACCTCTATTGAAGTCCCTCTGTAATGGGAACTTACAGTACTGCTTGTACACATTAACACTGATGTATGAATGTCTTAGTCTGAAACTGAGTCCTACCTGAATGACAAAATGAAACTAAAAACTTACTGTTTTTCCCCTCAATTGTATCAATTATGTAGTAGTTTACAATATTATAGAGTTATTTCCTTATAATAGATACTCTTCTTTTGCCTGTAAAAGTCAATGAGTCTATAAATAAGACTGACATTACTATCCTTAGATATGAGAACATTTTTTGACTTATTATATTATATATTTTTCTTATCAGTTTCATACAACTATTTCTAATGGTCCTGAAGAAACATACAGAATTAGGAAGGAGACCTAACAACTGTATTTGTAGATAGTCCTAGCATAGGTAAAATGTCTGTCTAAGATGACTCTCTCTCCTTTGATTATCTATTTATTTCCCATTCACAATTATTAGGACAGAACTTCTCAGCGCAAATAAAACCATTGCCCTTCAAGGAAATTTTAAGTCTTAAATTGAAAACAAATCAAAACAGAAGCTCTGGTCTTCATAATTGGGAACATATTCTTAATTTAAATCATTATTAATTCCTAAGAAGGAGGTAATAACATTTTATTAAGCTATAGATTAAGTTATAGATCACCAATATCTGCAATCTGCTATCAACTTCACAGAAAAGCATAAACTTTGTTGACCCTCCAATAGAGTTTATCACCTTTGGTAACTTGTGCAAAAATGAGTAGTCATCTACTTGTTGAACCTGAGTAACACTTTATTTCTTCAATATTTCTTCAATATGATGTTCACTGTATATGTTCAATATGTGTGTTTGTGTGTGTATAGATAGATACAGATATCTAGAGAGATAAAATTACAGAGATATAGATATACAGAGATAAGATTAAGTACCTCACAAAGTTTCTTGGAGGAACTCTGGTCAGAAAAATTTAATGTCATTTGAAGTGAAGAACGATGCTAAGTACTGTTGTTTCTTGTTTTCACAACATAATGAGAATATATAATTTTCCAGGGCTGTTGTTCTTGTATACAGTCAAATCTGCTCTGCCACAACTGTGTTGGTAACTTGTTCAATCAGAATCAATCATAAAGCCGCATGGTTAAATGTAGTCATTAATACCCTATTTTTCACAGGCATTGTAATTCTTCAGAGTTCGAGAGATATTCTAGATGTGAAGCACCCCTATAAGTCAGGCCATGAAATGCATGCTTAAGCACCTAACGAAAGGTGACCTTACTCTCATAGAAGTTTGAGCATCCATATTGAAGTTAATGAAGCTGTGGCACTTACTACCTCTGAAGATCAGATTAAATTTAGCTGCTTAACTTTAAATTCAAAAGCAAGACAAATTCTGATTAACATGAAGAAATTTTTCATTTTTATTTTCCTGTCATTATACTTCTAGCTATCAGCCACCTACCTGCTTTTTCCTATAGTGGAGGTGGATCACAACAGTTTTGCCTTGTCTTGCCTTGCCTCACCTCGCCTCGCCTCTAAATTGCATTTTTAACGCTCTTTTAGACTTCAGCATTATTTTGACTTTTGGCAATATTTTTGGTCAAATGATTCAGCAAATGTGTTTCTGGCTCCCTGGAATGACTTGACAATTTCAGAAGCTGAGGAATAACAGCTGATTGTAATTTTACACTAAAACTTGGTAAAAAACAGTACACACACAGACAAGCACCGTCTGCAAAATGTCATATCCTTGCTCCTAATACTCAATTATTGATCTTTTTTTTCCCCCTTATTGATTTCTATAGATTTTCAATCCAACTTTAGACAATTGATTTGCACCAACTGATCTAGAGCTTAAGCTCTAGGGAATTGGGAAAGTTATGCAGAAACACACCTGAACTCCTTTTAGCATTCATCCATGCTTTGTTGAACTTAAAGTAAATTAGAATTAATGCTGATTTTAGAACTTATGAACATTATTTTGGGGGCCAAAATATTTCTCTTTTTCTTTTATTTAATAAATATCTGAAGAACAAAACTATCTTACTGTCCCTACTCGGCTCGTAGTAGAGTCTTGAATAAAATTGTAAAGAAAATGATAGTGATAGTGACAACAGCAAAAGATCCCAAACTGAGTAATTAGCTGTTTCAGGAAACCTTGTGAACTTTCTATTCTTCACGTCTAAAGATAGGAAACAGCATGAAATTTTCAGTCTTTTTGTACTATGCTCCCATTTTTTTGTTTGAGAAAGACCTTCAAATTCTACTTCATCCTTTTCATAGAAAAATTTACATTGGCATTAGGTGTTTCTGGTAAATCGGTGTAGAAAATTTAACTCTATTTATATGGGGCCTGATGGTGAATCACCATGACCTAACACAATACCAAAAGTCTTGACTTAACTGAACATGAATTATGAAACGATATCAGGCAGAAAAGCATTATTATATAACCAATAGAGAGAAAACTGCATTTTAATGAGGAGAGCTTGTTCCTAAGAGAATGGCACTAGAAAATTATCTGAGAGAAAAAAGACTCTGAGGAAAAAGATTTTCAAGGGATAAGTTTATCACAAAAAAAAGAGATTTTCATTGGTTTTCAGTGAAAAACAGCTAAAAAGTTTATGTGATTTTCCAAACGTTAGGTAACACAGAGACCAGGAAGATGGGACTGTCATTTTTGACTTTTTTTCCCTAAAGACTGCTGTGGTTATAGATTCCAGTCTGAACACATTCAATGAAAGAGAATTTTCTGGAGGTTAAACCTAACATTGAATGTGTGTATCTCCAGCACAGGAAATGGTCATATGGGACTCAAATTTCGCTAACTATGTAGCCAGCACTCTGCCATGGATTCCATTCTTGATCAAAAAATATGGCCTTGTTCCAAGTGAATTGTATCTACCTGTAAACTCTGGACTCTACTGTGGAATTAAATTTCCATTTTGGAATTTCTTTCCCTAGCTATTTCTTATCTTAACTATATTAACAATATGCTGGCCCTGTGCCATTTTGTGTTTGCATGGCACCTTTCACAGGAAATTGTCCTTATAGCATCTCTAGACAATTCCTTGTGCAAGGATGTGCATAACTAATTAAGTATGGATTTTATTTTTTATCCATAAACATGGATATTAATTTTTTCCCTTCCTGAACTGCAAAAGTGCATTTCTGTTTTTTTTTTTTTTTTTTTTTTTTTTTTTTTTTTTTTTTATAACGTTTGGG
>JAWLRI010000104.1:1137701-1147744 GCA_034781795.1 Crypturellus tataupa | reverse complement strand
CCCCCCAAAAAAAAATTGTATTTGAGTCTTTAAAGACACTCCATTTTTGTCTATAATGAGAGTAGGGAGGTAACTGATCTTAGTAAAGAGGATGAGGACCCTGTAGTCTATTTTAAAGATTGTTCTCAGCAGTATATGATGGAAAAGAAATGAGATGTTGTACTTCCTATCAAGGAATATATTAAAAATTACATGAATATTTTGTAATTGTAAGATAAGCAAATAATGGGATGTTCACTGTTTGCTGTAAAAGTAAATAAAGAAAAATAGTTTTCTTTTTCTCTGGAAAAAAATAAAAAGAGTTATAGCAATTTAAATGTGGATACAAGTTGTGTGATCTAAGTGTATGATCTGTGTGTGTAACAAGTTGTGTGATCTAAGATTCTTCAGGCTGAAATAACTATGTGGCACTAGGACATATGAATCAAATGTGTTTCTTTGGTCTTTTTTATTGGTTAAGAAAATATATATCCCTTGATTCTATATATGCAGACCTGACAAAGTTCCCTGGGAACATATTCTTTTAAGGAACAATTATCTGTTTTCAACTGCAGAGAATAATGATTCTCATTTTAAATTATGAACAAGTCTAAATTACGAGGAGTGTAAAGAGGTCAGATCATGTCCCTCAGGATAAGAAATAATTAACATTGTTCTATACTTGTGGTAGCCTCAGAAGCATGTTATGCCTCTGTACTGTTATTCTACGCTTGAACATTTGCAAAGATAGTTTCCATATGTACTCAGAAGACATTTTCCAATGTGGTATATCATGGAATCAAATTGGAGTTGTATGATGCCAAAGAAATTCAATTTTTCTGGATATTTATGCTTTCTTCTGTACTTCTGGAGGTAATGTTCAGTGTGATCCACAAGCCTCTCCTTTGTTCTGTTTCTCCACTATCATTGAAATCTGCTTCTTTCTTATCTCTTTGGTGAAAATTACTGAGAAAGTAGAAAGCAAAGAATTATTTTCAGACTACTTGATCCATATCAGTCAGGTTTCAGGCCTACATTTGGGACATAAATTGCATTGTTGATTAATATCTTCCTACGGATGAACCAATATCAGGTGTCCTTCTGGTTTCTGTGGTTACAGCTAACCTTCGACATGAGGAGTGGTCGAAGGCACGCATGCCTTTTTTAAAAGCAAGAAGTCAGTTTAATTGGACAACATAAAGCTCCCTAGTTTCTGGTCTCTTTGCTGTACTGTAAAACATACATATTGGTATTTTCCCGAGCTGTTTTCATGTGCTATTTACCTGACTGTACTAGTTTTGAGTCTTTTATTCTTTCTCTGCCTCTTTATGTGTTAAGGAAAAAGAAATATATCTATATTTTCATCAGGCAATTTCTGAAATGGAGATATTTTTAAATGTCCTTATATAAAGGACTGTATAAAGTCACAGGCGGAAAACTGTGAGGCAAATAGTGTTGGAAAGCATTTTCAAACACACTAAGGACAATAAGATGGTTGGAAATGGACAGTATGAATTTATGAAGGGAAGATCATTTGCCATCAACCTGATAAACTTCTAAAGTGCAAAGACCAGCTCGATGGAGAACAGTGGTTGAAGTTTATTTTCACTTTGCAATGCTTAAAACATGGCCTACCATCACATCTTCATGCACAAAACTATGAAATACAGATTGGATGAATCGAGGCCAGTCACTAGTAGTGTTCTCTCAAATGTTAATACTGGGGCCAGTCCTGTTTAATATCTTCATGAGTGACCTGTATGCTGGGACGGGCTGCACCCTCAGCAAGCTTGCCGATGATACAAAGCTTGGAGGAGTGGTTAATACACCAGAGAGGTGCCGTGACATTCAGAGGAAGCTGGAGGCTGGGGAGCTGGGCAGAGAGAACCTCATGAAGTTCCACAAGGGAAAATGCACACTCCTCCACTCAGGGAGGAATAACCTGGTGACACAGGACAGACTGGGGGCTGACCTGCTGGGAAACAATTTTGCAGAAAAGAATCTGGGAGAGCAGGGAAAAGAGGAGGGATGAGCCCTGATAGACAAGCTGAGCATGAGCCTGCAACATGCCATTGACATAAATGTAGCCAATAACTTCTTGCTGCGCTAGGCAGAGCATTGACATTAGATCAAGCAGGGAGATCTTTCTCCTCTGGCGAGGCAACACCTGGAGCGCTGTGGCCAGTGCTGGACTTCCCAGTCAAAGAGAGGCGTGAACATGCTGGAGCTAGTCCGGCGAAGGGTCAGTAAGATGATAAGGGTCTTTGAGCATCTGTCATACCAGGACAGGCTGAGAGAGCCGGGAAGGGAATAAAGAAGACAGAGAGAGACTTTTCTCAGTCTCTCCCACTACAAAAACAAGAGGCAATGGGCACAAAACTGAAATATAGGAAATGCCATCTAAACACAAGAAGAAAAAATCAGTTATTCTTTGAGAGTGATGGGGCACACCTCGTTGCTCAGGGAGGTTGTGGAAGCCCCTTCTCTGGAGATATCCAAAATTCAAGTAGACATGGTCCTTGGCAACCTACTCCAGCTTACTCTATCAAATAGCGGGATTTTACTAGATGATGTCCATAGATGCCTTCTCACTTCATCCATTACGTGTGATTCAACATGCAATTACTTGTAGTTAGCTGATATTTGGAGTCAGTTAATCTTAGGGAGTATAATTGACAAGTATTCTTTATTCACTTACAAAAATCATAGAGTTTCTAAAGAGTTTGTCATGGTAGGACTATTTCCTTTATCCTATTCCAAATAGCTTGCCTTACAAACCAGTGCTTTTCTCAGAAGTCTTACTTACTTACCAGTTCTTGCTATAACTTGTTGATTCTTTTGTTGAAAGGAACATACAAAGATCATTACCTTTCACTTAATTCTGGCGTAACCCTTGTATGCAGGAGGCTGTTTCTGTAACAGAAGAACCACTCACAAGCAAATAAAAGAAGACAAAAAGAGAAATGGTAATTATCAGAGGCAAGGACAACTTATGCAGATAAAAACAGCTAGGCTTTGGAGATCTGACTTTGCTTCATTCCCTCTAGTTCCACACTTAGCAGAACAGCTGATTGAGTAAAAGGTCACAGCTAAGGTCCTTGTTTACTCTAATAAGGATCCACTGAAATGATTTTATTGAAATTCATCCTAGCTCCTTATTATTGCTATTTTTCCCCAACTACTTCAGACCTAATATCTTCAACCTAATGCTGCAGATGTTGTTGATTCTTATTCATCTTTCAAGTATAGCTACTTGTTCAACTCATTTGCACAGAAGTAGCAAATTAGTAATGCTCCACTACAGTAGTTTATTGGAGTTTAATGTACTAGTTCCTCTACAGTAGCTTAGTGGAACTATTTCAGATAATGTTTAGCAATAGCTTTACTTATGCAAGTATCAATCACTTTGCATCTGCTATATTATTCTCTGTGTAATTTCAATAGAAGTTTCATAATGACCTATATAAAATCTACTGAAGTGACATTAATTTTCTTCTCCTTTTTAACTATGAAAAATCAAAATGCCAAAGTTGAGAACAGCAATACCTGGGTATAATCACACAAACAGATTCAGCTTTTGCAAAATGGTCCTACACTGGAACTCATGAGGAAGGTCATGATACTTACTATCTGGAGAAGGGCCACAAATCAAAATCAAACATATCTGCTTAGGATGCCAGGTAATTATATCGATTTTTTTTTCCTGCTTTTTTTTTTCAGCTGCATCAGAGGCACCCTTCTTTCTGCTCTTCTGTCCGGGTTCTCTTTAAGGTCAATGAAAAAATAGTGGCATTTCTAATGTGTGATTCATCTGACTTATGTTAGTTATCTGCTTTAGAGTGAGATGAATCATGACATAAATATGTTTATTTCTCACCAATAACTAAACTGTAAAGATATGGATAGGATTAAATGAATCCTACCAATGAACTCAATTTCATGTAATTTTCCTTTAGCTGAGGAGCAGCTGACTTCACTGCCACTGCAAGCAAGGAGGAAAGTTCAGCTCAAATCACTTCTTAGTTGGAAACATTCTCAAGAGAAGAAGAAAATGAGTTATGCTGTTCATATAATCACATGCAAGTCTGTATACAAGTTTGAAATTCCAAATGGTGCCTGTTGGGTAGAAAGGAGTCCTGTATTATAAAGGAGAAAAAAAAGACAAAGGTATAGATTACCTGTATTCTTGTGGTTAAAGTAGCCACCTGAATTAAATCCTTGTGATTCATTTTTCTAGTTGTGAATGTTTTCCCATAAATTTGACCTGAATTTTGAGAGTTTGGGGATAACCTGACTGGGGAACCGGTTAACTGATATGCTATCATCATTGCTTATTTTAACTGGGAAATTCATCTTGTCACTATGTAAGATTGAGAGGTTTTTATTTCCTCTGATCTTTAAACACAGAGACTTGTTGAACTTCAGATCACATCTTTAAAAAAAAAAAAAAAACTATTGACCTCTTCAGTTATATTTTTATCATCAAGGAAAACATTAAAATCAAATTGATATAGAATTTACTATAGCTGCAATAGAATCATTTAGACTAATTTTGTTAGTTCTACATACTGCATGTTTTGAAAAAAAATCTATCATTTTCATGGCATTTCATAAAATACTGACAAAGCTGCTTTTCAGTTGTTGCTTTCCAAACAATGACAGCTCTTATTTATCCTTTGTAAGAAAAATAGAATGTATTTACATTCTAATGTTTGAAGATGACTTTTCCAATCAGCACTGTCTGTGTTTTGCCTGATCAAACTTTCTGTTACAAGTCTTGCTTCTAAATTCTAGATGGCAGCTTGTAAAAGTATAGCCTTAAATGCAGTATTATTTTTTTCAAAAAAATCAAAAATGCCTGGTGAGATAATGAAGCAAAATTACACATTTTTTTGTGACAATTCCCCTTTTTGGTGTATTTTATATTGTACAGTAATTTTTTTCTCTGTAATTAAATCTCACTTGATCTCTTCATTCTTAAGGATATGTTAAACTTTTTCTAAATTATATTATACAAGAAATTTTCTCTGTATTTATTCCTTGTTTTCTTCCTTTTCCCACTCTAATATTTTATCATATTTATTTGGCTTTTTATGAAAAAGGTTTCACAGCTCAATTTATTCTAAATGAAGTTTTATTTTACAGAGAATAAACACTAGTGGTCATTTTTGGTTCATGCCACCTAACTGTTGCTATTCCTAATAACAGAGTAGTATCAAAAATGTGGAATTTAGTTTATTTATTTATTTATTTTAATTATTACTAACAAGCTGCTAGTTTAATGATTAGTTTGCTACAGCAACTCCAGCAAAGAGTTTCCAAGATGGTTAAGGTGTTGGACCACAGGATGTGCAAGGAGGGTCTAAGAGTCCTGGATTTGTTCAGCCTGGGGAAGAGGAGACACCTTTCCCTGTCTCCAGTACTCTAGTGGGAAGGTGTAGAGTAGACTGCCAGGTGCTTCTCAGTGGTGTATTAAAAAAAAGTCAAAGGACACAAGTTACAACACAGGAAAATTATTTTTCTAGTCAAACTAACTACTAATTTATTAATTTAATTTGTTTTTATTTAGCTAGTTATTTTGGTAGGCCTTCTGAATACAAGCCATTACATTATTTTGAACTTGATTTATGAAATATATGTAAAAATAAAACACAGGTTTTAACTTGCTCATCAGATAGCAGATAGCAGTTCATCCTTAAGAAGAGTAGTGCACAGAAAGGGTGAAGAAGGAGGTCAAAGAGAACTCAGGTCATATAGTACGTTCAGAGGGACATGTAAGTAGTTTTCCTCAGAGGTGCAGAGTGATTGTGAGAACTCTTCACACACTCTGGAGCTGTTTGTGGAAGATGAGATCAAGGACCTGCAAAGCGAGAAATACAGAAAGTTACTTTAATAGCTTCTGTAACTGTTTGCCTTACAGAGTCCTCAGTCTTTACGTGGAAAGACTGCTGGAGTAAAAAAGAAAACATCTCATCAGGGACTTAAAGCAATAAAAATATTAACTTTTATTAATTTCCCATACTTATAAATAACAAATTTGGTTTATATCATCAGAAGAAATAGTGTGTCTCAGTTTCTTCTGTCTGAATTAAAAAGGAAGTATAGGAAGAAAAGAAAAATCATATCTTTACTACTAAAAATAAATCTAAAAGTAGATATTTCCACTGAAAATTCAATAAAATATATAAATATTTTAATGCAATAATTCAAAGCCTAATTTTCCCTCAGGACTTTAATTTTTGTGTGCTATACATGAATTATACATAATATCACTGGTCAGCCCTAGCTGTATAAAAATGCTTAGTTTCTTATGATGTTCTCAACAGCAACAAAAAACAAACACACACATGCAACAACAAGAAAAAAATGTACAGAAAGAATTTCCTACAAGACAGCAGTCTCATTTGCAATAACTGAAGACATCTGTAGAAAAACAAGTGAAATACTTTTTTTTTTTTTTTTTTTGCTCCCTTCTCCTGGATCTTGAATATGGTAGTGTGTCCTGATGTTTTTAGTTTTATATACATATATTCTTTTCTTTCAGATTGTCTGTCGACATAGGAAAATGAAGCATAGAAAAAAAAATCTGCTTTCTCCCTTTCTGGAGCTAGAGAGACCAACTTCAGCAGAAGATTCTTTATATGCCTCATGTGAATTTAAATATTCTTTAAAAAAAAAAGAAATTTTGTTGTATTTTCTTTTTTTAATTATTTTTATTTGTTTTTTAAACTCCAAACACACACACACCAAAAACAAACCTGCAGAGCAAAGTTTTTTTAATGCTTTTATTGTGATTTTTTATCTTTCTAAAATATAGTTTTCATGAGATAAAAATAACAATCATTTCTGAGCTATGAAATTAATTGAAAAATGATCTTTCTGTGCATATGTTGTCTGTTTCTAATTGGAAATTATTTTCACATGCTTTCTCAGCATTCATAATGAAAGGATTTTGAGAATGATAAGGCTTTCTCCTTCTAGAAATCTATAACCATGTATCAAAGTGGTACTACAATGAATCCAAAATCTAAGTTAAAATTTTATGATTTCCTAAACTGCTGAAAAAACTGTTCCAGGAAGACATAGCTGGAGCTACTTTCATAAAATAACCGCTAAAGAGGAAATATACAAACTTCTTTCTGAAAGAGTCACTGAAAATATTCATGTTTACAGATCTTTTTGAGTTGCACAGATATTCTGACCACATGTGTCCCGGGAGAAAATAATAAAAAAATACCCTTCAGGGACAAGGCATATTTTAAGCGGGTTGAGTTTCACTTCAGATGGACTTATCTAATTGCATGGACATTTTAGTGCTCCATTGGCAAAGCCCATGATTATGCTCCTAATGCAGCTAGATTTCTCTCGTGTGATAGATAAGTGGGTCTACCTAGGTACATAGTGTCCTCATAAAATGAAAAACAGGAGATGAAATGAGAGAAGAAGAGATTTGCTAAATCTAACCAATCCATTCCAAATTTAATTAGCTCTGGTATCCTATTTCTGAGGAAGTTAGTAGAGACTAAGAGAAAAAAAAATGTGAAGCATTTAATATGAGGACTGTGCATTTGCTATTCTCAGAATAAGATGCAGAAGGTTTTACTAGCTTCCTGGAAGCAACATTCATCAAAGGCAATTAAGTGAAAAGATACCACTACTGATTCAGATAGGCTGTAAATAGCAAGTCACCCAGTGTTTGGTAGCACTAGATGGGAAAGGGAAGGAGGTGAAGGGAGCACTGCTGTATGCTCATGCTGTTTTCATACTTTTCTCTAGAGTAGCTGTTATTGGCCAGTTCTGAAAAGCATCTCTCAAACTGAGTGGATGTTTAATCTGACTCATTACAACCACCTTACGTTTTTCTGTCTGCAGAAGTCTGTCAGAAAGAAAAGACGCCAGGAGCCAAAAGGTACTAATTAAGATTTATAGTACAAACAAATCAATCATAGAAATCTAAATAAATAAATAAGGGATGGGAAGAAACAATGTACCCTTCTGAAGTACTATAGTAAACACTGAGAGGATTATGCCATGTCCCATTTTCCTCTTACCAGGAACAAAGTCTAGTGAAAGGCAAGGGAGAGATCACAGAATCCCAGAATGGTTGAAGTTGGAAGAGACCCTAGAGATCATCTAGTCCAACACCCCTGCTCAAGCAGGGACACCCAGAGCATGGGGCACAGGGTGGCATCCAGGTGGGTTTGGAAGATCTGCAGAGAAGGAGACTCCACAACCTCTCAGGGCAGCCTGTGCCAGGGCTCTGCCACCCTCACAGGAAAGAAGTTCTTCCTCACATGGAGGTGGAACTGCCTGTCTTTCAACTTACATCTATTACCCCTCATCCTGTCACTGGCTCAAGGAGAAGAGCCTGGTCCAGACAGGATGCACTGTCATAGCAAAGATCATAGTTTTAACTCAATCTCTTTTTCAGGAAAAGGAGAGTGGGAGAGAAGGAGGAAAGAGCAGCCCCTGTAGAAAATAACAAAAACAAAACAAAACAAAAAACAAAAACAAACAAAAAAAAAACAATTGCTTTTAATTTAAGACTGAAATACATACAGAGGAAAATAGAAATGGCTTTGGTGTTAGTCTAAATCTTAATAAGGCATTTCACTGTTTTGTTTCTTTTCTAGCTTAGGAACTCTGGTAGTCCCAATATTTAAAGCATGCTTTTAAGTAAAAGCTGTAGTTGCTTTTAAGTAAAAATATCTTTAGTTATTATATAACCAAAAAAAAAGGACGATAATCTAAAAAGTAGGAATCAATATTGGTGGGACCATCAAGAAACAAGATACTGTGTCACTCTAAAGGAACATTTTTCAGAATAATTATGTATATTTTTTCAGTCTATCAATCTAGAGTTACTAACACAAGGACCTGAAAATGAAAGGGAAAAAACCCTTCTTTTTCAAATCTCTGGCCTCAAAAATTCTATGACATGAAACAAAACAAGCTTTTGGAGACAATCAGATTGCAATTTTCTTGACAAAAAAAAATGCATAATAGAAGGTGAAAAGGGAAAGGAAAGGAACACATATATCACACATATGTGACATACCACAAGGTGACATATATCACAAATAATTTTGTATGTTCTTTTTTTTCTTTTGTTTTACTTCTCTTCCACAAACTGAACTTCAGATTTTCATTTTAAAACTCATTTATTCCCTCTTTGCATTCAAAAGTCTGACTTCATCACTTCTATATTTTTCCTTGCATTATAAATGCAAGTTTAATAAAGTTCTGTACTTCTTAAGCACTTGTTCTTGACCATATTGAGATCTACTTAATTGTGAGGAAATGGAATGAGACAGCTATACCAGAAGGTTTTATTAAAGTATCAAAAAACAGCAAGCTACCTACACAAGCCAATTAAAAGGCACTGCATGTCCCTAAATGAGAAAGTGTACAGAGTTACATATAAGTTGATATTTTATTCAGCAAAAAAAACCACTCTGTTCACTTTATAAAACTAATCGGGCACAATATACCCCATACAGTCCCTTCACTACAGGCATATGAAAAAAAGTATGTGGAAAGCTACTTTACCACTCTACAAGCTATCATTGAAAGATATTCCTTGTTATTTTGCTATTTAGCAAACCGCATGTGCATTAGTAATCAGTCTCTCATTGAAACCACAATATATGTGTAATGTATTCAAGACTCTCCTGCTTCTTGGATCTCTCTTGCTCATCATTCCACATGATTTTGGGGGATACTTTCCAGGTGCATGAATTAGTAAAGCAATACCTGAGCTTACAAGATTCACTTGGATGGAACAAGACTCGTTGGATGGATCAGGTGCTTCAGCTTTATAGGGCACTAGAGAAGTCTCTGGGTGTAAAATGATGCGACGCGAGCGCCCGCACCCACACCGACCCCACCAACGTATCGCCAGCCCAGGGCCCCAGTGATGCCTCCCTCAGCGGTCTTCACTGGGCCCGCTGGCCCGCCCCCGCTATGCATCCTTCGGCAGTCTTAGTGGGGGGTCCCCGTGCTGCGCGGTCTTTTCGCCCCGCCCGGGATATAAAGTTTATTCCTCCCCCCAGCCCGTAGGCCAA
>JAWLRI010000104.1:1087156-1137601 GCA_034781795.1 Crypturellus tataupa | reverse complement strand
CCCACCTTTGGGGCCTCCGGCCCCCACCCTTGGGGTTCTGGCACCTTCCAGGGGGTGCCAGGCTGCACGTAGTCAGGCCTGTAAGTCTGACTACACATGCGCAGCCTGTAGGGGTCGTACGGAGGGCACCACTATATTTTATGGAGGCTCATAATCCCAATCTTGACTCCCTACATCTGGGGATGTGTATATTCTGTTTCAAAAAACAGATTTCAATTTGTGGGATTTTTTTTTTTTTTAATTCCATTTTTCTTGTCCATGGATTCTTTATTTTGTCTCTTCAGATAATATTTCTGAACGTCACCTCCAAAAGGCTCTAGGGTCCCCACAACCACAGATCAGAGCAGACTCATTGGGAATTCAGGTAGACATTTGCCCTACCTCAGATTTGGCATAAGCTCTTCAACCTGAGCTATTCTGGACAAAAATATTGGACTGAAAATGGTGGGTTTTTTTACTGAACTGTTGCACTCAAATGTTCTGTCTTGTCCTATTGTCACAAGAATTATTTTGAAGGCAATTCCATCCTTCAGTTTTCCAGATAAACACCTCACTGTTACTCTGCAACCATGGAAAGGGTGAACAAATTCTTACTGTGGCCCTCCATGTAGTTATAGGTCATATCAAAAAAGCAAAAAAATCAATCAATCAAATAAACAAACAAACAGAAAACCTAAAGGAAGTATTCCTCCACATTGTGCAATCTATGATTAGAACTGCATTAGAACTGCTGCTGAGCATGTCCTTGTTCTTCTGAGCTCTGTGAGGTTGTGTAGTGCCAGTGCTTTTCACATTATCAGCCTTAAAATGTCCTGAGCCTATTGACCCTTCAAACCAAGAAAAAAACAATAAATGAATTACTTCTTTAGGGTCAGGAAGGTAGACATCATCTACATATGCTCCCTATGTCTGCTGTTGACGTGTATGAAATCAAAGTTTCTAGTTCAGTCTGGAAATCTCACTCTGTAAGAAAAAATTGTCCAGCCCCTTGAGGGCAATGAGAGGCCACAGAGCTCTGCCTACCCCCAGGGCCTCCTCCACCCTGCACAGACCCATATCATCCCAGCCTGGGGCCATCAGTCCCTGCCCTAACACCACAGCAGTCCTGGTTCCAGCCCCACCATGGTCCTGTCTGGCCATGGGCCTGACTCTAGTCCTGATCCTTGGTTGACCAACTGGCTTAGCTTCAGCCCAGTCCTGGCCTGCAGTGGTGGCAGATGCTGGACCAGTCCCGACTGTCCCTGGTGTCCGGCTCCCTTGAGGTTGTGGGAGAGGTTCTGGCAGCAAGATCAGCTGACGCAAGCCCCCAATTGCTGCTGGCCCTTGCCAAAAGCCCTGACAAAAATATTATTTCTGGTATATTTTTACTGCCTATAAATGGCAGGTAAACAATTCTCAGCAGTTCAGCTCTGTCCTCCAGCACTGGCAGGAAGACATTTTCCAATGTCAAAATGATTATCCACATACTTGTAAGCATGTGAGGTGGCCAGTTTCCAGGAAACAAATGCAACCTACATTGCTACAAGCTTTCCTGTTCACCTTCTGAAGTGCTGGAGGCGTTGAAACAAAGTCCATAAAGATTTGTTAGCTCATGTAGAAGTTCTGGATCACTGCCTATCATATCAAAACTGAAAAATAATATGATCCCAGCAACCTATGTCATTTTTTCTGTTTCAGAAATTCTGGAGCTTTTATCAAGCTAAGTGCGTTTGATATGCATACAGTGACCTTTGATGTGACTAGAAGACCACCTGTTGCAAAGGTCTGTGCAGCTCGTCCATGCTAGAAACAGCAATGCTGAAACAAGAAAGTTGTCCTCCCATGTATTTGACCACTTGGCAGCTCTGACTGCTGCCATCAAGGCACAAAAACAAATCACAGTATGAACGGACCAAGTCTCAACAGCTGAAGGGAGCTGAATTTTGAATCCTAGGCCCTTTTACAAAGGCCCCTGATCTATATGATGTTAAGGAGAACAATTTGCCTCCCTATACCCCAGCACCTATACCAACTGAATACCAATAAGGTCAGCATGGACAGGAGTAAGCAAGCTTTGGAACGCCTGACAGTCAATTCTCCTGCTGTGATCTGATGGGCATATGATTCCCTAATGGTACAGAAATTACTCCTCTCTCCAGATTACTGTATCTTATAGAACATCCTATTTCAACATGCAATACTATGTGCATCAGCAGAGAAAAGAGAACAGCTTCAGGAGATCTCTCTGTTATTCTGAGTCTGTTATTCCAAGATTTACCTCTTCTACTTGTTTGCACAGAAAAGCATATGAAGACCGTACAGAACCTTCCAGAGGCAGAAGCAGGTAAAGTAAATGTAGCAATCAATAAAAGACTTATATACTTGCTTTCTTTTTTTCATTAATTTCACCAACGGTTTATTTTCTCCTATATCTCTTTGCAAAACACTTTTATTATCATCTTGCTGTAACAGGATATCCATTACAAGCTTCATCCATTTATTCAAATGAAAAGCCAAGGAGATGCAGAACAAATAAAGCAGAAGAAAAGCACCTTCTCAGCAGCAATTGCAGGTTTTCCTGTCTAGACTAACAAACTGGCTCTATTTCTTCCAACCTTAGACCATTTTTACTCACACAGGAAAAAGTCATAGGCCACGTTTCTGACTAGATGCCATCCTTACAGAGAGGAGAGCTGGCATCTGCTGGAACATGAGATTTTGTAGCAGGATTTATATGCGCAGTTTGGCAATCATGGGGACACTAGAAAGCAACTGCTGTGTTTAAAGCTACATAGAATACAGAGAAGGTAGATGTGAGGCAGATGAGGAGAAAATAGTTTTCAAATATATGATGGGTCCTAGTGTAAGAACATGCTGCCAGGAATGAAAAGGCATTATAAGCGAAGAGAAATAGTTTATCATCTGCCTAAATTACACACATGGTGGTGAATTCTGCGAGAGCAATGATGCTTCATGGAATTTGCTCATCTCTGACTCTCCATTCCATACTGGCAAAGAAATTTAAGATAAATATTTACAGAGTAATATTTTTGGAAAAGATTGAGACCCTTTCACATCCCAGGGAACAAGGGTAGAGTTCTCTTCTACAGAGTTGTTACTGTCTGAACAAGTAGACAAGAAGCAAAAGACTTCAAAAATACACGTTTGTCAAGAGAGACTTCTGGTTTTGGTGCCACATATGTAACTAGACACATGAACAATGGTCATGCTACTTTAGTCACTCAAACATCATTTACTTTCCCAAACTGTGAATGCCCAGCTACTTAATATTCAAAATACTGAGGTGCCTGAATATGCCCAGCATAATCTGTTTTTAGTAGTTTGCAGTCTGAGCTGAGTATTACAAATTTTGAACTCTCGATCTATTCAACCTCCCAGATGACAATCTGTAGTCCTTTTTCTCTCTGTGTTGTTCTTTCTCCATCTTTAAAAAGACAGCTAATTTGTACCTATAAATAAAAGGCTGTATTTTATTTATTTACTAACAGAGTTTAGAAGCAACACTCAGTGAAATGTTTGCTGAGGCTAAAAGTTTTACATTTTATTTTCTATGTCTCCATTTTCTTAGTTGCATACTCTCATTGATGCTGTAATATTACTATTTCCTTAAAAGTTACAAATTTTAATAGTGCTTTAATTTATCCTATTCAACAATCATGTTCGTGTTCCTGAACGTGGATGAAAGTGCCATTAGTATAGGGTCTGCAAGTCAAGTGCTTCATAGCATAGTCTTCTTAACTTTTATGTAGGTTCTGAAAACTGGAAGAAATTAAGTTCTGTTTTACTAGTAAATAGTAAAATAAAGCCATAAATAGTTCTCTCAGTTACACATTTTATCTTCTCAAGTAAAAACTTTTAGAGATCCTTAACATTTTTTTTCAAGGGAACGCATTGCAAATTCATATTAGAAGAATGCCAAAAAAAGTATCATGACAGTGTCTCCAACAGAATTAATTTACACCTAAATTATTTTTAAAAGACTAGCTTTATTTCTCTTCCCTGGTCTGCAGGTGTCACTTACACTGAAAAAAAAACATGTCTAGTTAAACTAAATGTCAATTTCTGTGAAACTTATTTAGGCCATTAAAAAGGCAATTAGAAAGTCAGCTATCAATTTAAGTTGCAGTGTTTGGTCTTGATTAAGATTGGTTGCATTAAATGCAAATTGATATCTGGTTGGAGAAACAGTGAAGCTGTAGGATGTCCTTTTTATTTAATACTTTAATACTTTTAATAATTTAATAATTCCAAATACTTTTTCTCCCTTCGTTAACATTTTTCTTGCAATAGCACTATTCATTTAAGTAGAGATTTCTGAACTTGTAGTATTGTCAGTGTGCGACTGTGTAAAATGAAAGTAGAACTGAGCTGGTAAAGCATCACTGAATCTAGAATATTTACTGAAAATTCATGAATTATTTTTGGGTTGAAATGATGCACAAAAAAGGCTCCTTTTAATCACTTCAAAATCTGCTAAACTGCATAAAATTAATGTCTGCCCAGTTATGAAACATCAAGGAATGACATCTACAAGACAAATGGATTGCAGCAGGATTTTCATGCATTCATCAGCTATGATGAGCACAATGGAAAAGGGTTTGAGAATCCAGGGCATCAATCTGAGGGGACTGATGAGGAGGCAAATAGAAGATAAAAGTATGATTGGTGATGATATGAGAACATGCTGGGAAAATAAGGTTCTTTAGGGGAAAAATAATAAAAAGTATTTATTTAAATCGCAAAGATACAGTGATAGATTAAATATACAGGAAAAAAGCAAGATCAAAGTTTTGCTTAAATAGTACCAAGATGAGTTGTCATGTTACACAAGGAGCTAAGCCTTAGAATTTAAAAGTGAAAGATAACCAGGAAGGGCAAAAGCAATTAACATTATAGTAACTACAAAACAATCTTTTAATAACTGTTTTGTGTTAAGCAGTCTTCAGGATTCTGTGGATTTTAAGAGTTCCTAAAGATGAGTTATGTAGCAGAAAGCATCACTGAGATATCTATCCCAAACTTGAATTTCTGACTATCTTATAGCAGACCCTTATGGATTGAGAGACTAGTACTAGGAGTTACATTGAAAACACTGTAGTTTACAAAAATATCTACTTTAGTTGTTCATGAGTATAATGGTTCAGATAAAGTGATGCAGTCTATAGTTTCAGATATAGCTATGTCAACACTACAGAAATGTATAAACTGTTACATGCAGATTAAGAGGTTCTCTGGCATAAACATTTTGGTAATAATAAAATATATTCACTTTTACATTATATGTTTTGTATTATATTTATGATATAAAATATATTTATATAAATGACATGAGTAAAGAGTGTCAGTCAGGACTACCTAAAATATTCATTTTTCTATATTCCTAAAACCTCCTGGCTCATACCACTACCTGTTAACATTAGTAAGTACACAGTACACTTCGGAGTTGGAAGTGTCACCATAGTCATTTTCTCTAGGAACTTAATGCTTGAGAGTCTATAGGTGGGAGAGTTATTTAGAGTACTTTTATAGGCATATTTTTTTCATTCTCAAACATGGTTTCTGGTTCAAATATAGAATCTAAAAGAAAGGTGGAACAATTAACATCTTTTGCTCTTTTCAAGTAGTGTTAAATAAATGAGGATATACTACAGGGTCCAAAGCCTTCAGTGGTACTCATAAATTATTTTAAAGGCAAACTGCTCTGACTATGTACTCAGTCCTTTAGAAGCTGCTGATCTCAGAGATAATTCAGCTGTTTAATTGAGAAGACATTTTTTCTTAAACTTTTTTATCACACTAAAGTAAAAGCAAGAGTTTATTAACTGGACTCTTGTAAAAGAACACATAAAAGGAGAGGAAAATACAGAATAAAAGGAATAGTTTTGTAATCATCAACATTATATTGATGCAAATGAATAAAAATCCTTTGGCCTATATAATGAAGATGACCTATAGCTTTCTCTGATTAAGTAGAATTACTTTTTGTTTGTTTGTTTGTTTTAGCTGTTGTTTTTCTCTCTCTGAGGACTCTACAGGGAAGCTCACAGTAACAATACCAACTGGGGATGCTCCTGTCAAAGAAAAATTCATGTATTCTTATAAAAGAGTCTGTACAAAGAGATTTGGGCTTACCTATAACCTTTCAACAAAGCACTTAGAACATATTAAAGCTGGCATTTCCCTAGTGAATTAGGCAAGTTTTCATTCATTTGTTAAAAAAAAAAAAAAAAAAAAAACAGATGAAGGAAGTTTCAAAATTCATAAGTAGCAGAAGGGTGTTTAACTAACTGGGATACACTATATAAGCCTAGGATGTGTTTTCAGTGGTAGTTTGTTAAATATTTATTTACAATTATGATTCAAACAGCAAGCTAAGCAGGCAGGTGTGATTTAAATATCTCTTAGGTACTTTAAATGAATCTCATCCTGGAGGAAGGCTAAACATGCAGTTTCCACATCAAGGAAGACTTGTGCCTTAAACATAGCCTTTGTCCACCATGTCGCTAAGGATGTAGTATTCCTAGAAAGTCAGCAGACCAAAGGAGATGTATTCCCAGTCCCTGACCATTTTTAGATCAAGGATGATTCCTTTTATGCAAAATATGCTCTAGTTAAACAAGCACTGCTAAATTCCATGAAGTAGTAACTGGATAAAAAACAAACCAAAACAAAAAACAAAAAAACAAAACAAAACAAAACAAAACAAACAAACAAAAAAAAACCTATGGTCTTGCAGAGAGAATCAAAAAGAGCTAAAAGAGCTTTTCGTGTTATTATATATCAATCTAGGGAGTATACCAGTATTAATTTTTCAGAAAATTTCAGCTGACCTAGCCAATCTTTACTAATATTAGAGGAAAGAAAAGTTTAAAATATTAAGCAGTTTGGCTAGTGAGCCAGAATCTTTCAGAAAGTTATCATAACACATAATTTTATTGAACAAGAGTAGGAGTGACATTAGGTCTGTAATTTCTATTGCAAAACCTTTACAGTAATGAAGAATTATATCAACAAAAGGAGCAACATCTGGTATAGTTATCGATAGAAGGATGTGAGACAGCAAGCAAGAAGCATATGAAAGGTGTACCTTTTTAAGGGTAGACTATCAGACTCCTCACCTTTGAAGTGTGTTTTGCTCTGCCGGTGGAAGAAGGATTGTATTTAAACAGTGGGAAAATTACATGAACAGAAAGAAAGACCAAACAGAATAGAAGTCAAGCGACACAATCAGATAGTTTAATGATATGAATGTCTAAAGTAAATGTGGAGAAATAGAAAATGGAAGTATGTGACAAGAAAATGCAAACAGAAGCAGGAAAAAATCGGAATTCGAAACAAGAAAAAAGCAGAATTCACTACACAAACCCTATGAGAAGAACGGACAAGATAAAACATCCTACATTCTATTTAAAAAATCCTAGTAAGTAAAATACACTCTTAACTAAATATTTTTATGTAGCAAAGAATGAGACCTCAACTGAGACCTCAACTCTATCCATATATCACAGAGAATTTGTCCATGGAACTACTACAAATTTCCAAGGCAAGGACTATGCTTCCAATAAATTAGATTGTGCTACACAAGCCTATTTATATATTTATTTGCTTACTTATGCTTATTTGCATTGGTCAAAATGCTGTTAACACAACCATAAGCTGTAGCTGTAATTAATTTTTTACCGTCCTCCAAAATTTAAGGATATATGACAGCAGACCTTAACTGTCAAGTATTATATGCAATCTGATTGCCAAAAAAAAAGATGTCTACTTAAAAAAAGAGTCATCATCATTCCTTTAAAAACATATCTGTTTCCCCAAAAATCCAAATCCTTGTTCAGGCTATATTAAATGATGGCCAAAATTCTGTAGGGACAATTATAAGTAACAAATCAGGGAGAAACCCATCCTAAGGAATAAATGAGAACCACACTCATAATTTCCCCTTAAGACCTTTAACACAGATATTACAGGCAGACAGTCTTGCCACAGAATGAATCCCTTTTCTGGGATGTCTTTTTCCATCTAAAAAGTATGTGTGTTTTTATTGATTTTTTTTTAGAAGAAAACTAAAAGATTTGGAAAAATCAAGGAATTTCTATTCTTTTGATGGATATTTAATCATTATATCACAAAAACACAGAATAGTGGAGGTGGGAAAAGATCTCTGAAAATCATCTAGTCCCAACCTCCTGATCAAAGCAAGGACAGCTAGAACAGGTTAAAAAGTACTGTGTCCAGATGGCTTTTGAATATCTCCAAGGATGGAAACTCTACAGTATCTCTGAGCAAGCTCTTCCAGTGCACAAATATGCCCACAGGAAACTCCTTGAATTTAAATGAAATTTCTTCTATTTCAGTTTGTGCCTATTGCTTTTGCACTGCGCACCACTGCCTTCTTTACTCCCTTCCCAGCTCTTTCAGCCTCTTCTGATATGACGGGTGTTCCAAGCTCTTTATCCTATTATTGGCCCTTCACTGGACTCGTTACAGCATTTTCACACCTCTCTCTGAGTGGGAAGCTCAGCACTGGCCACAGCACTCCAAATTGAGCAGAGGGAAAGGTTCACTGCCCCTGATCTGCTGGCAACACGCTGACTAGCCCATCCATGGAGGTTGTTGGTCTTCTATCCAGCAGGTCTCCCCCAGGAGAAGAGCTGCATTCCATCGAGTCAGTCCCAAGCCTGTCCTGGGTCATGAGGTTATTCCTCCTGGGTGCAGGACGCGACATTTTCCCTTCTGGAACTTCATGTGGTTCCACATAGTGGTGACATTTTCATTCTTCCAGACCTCAGACATCAACAACCTCTCCTGCTTTCATTACTGCCACTTTCCCCCACAATGCCCATAACATATCACTTAATCATCTATATACAAATTGCTAAAAAATTCCAAGAATTTTGCAATAAAATAATAATTTTTAAAAAGCCTCTCTCAGAGTTGATCTTTTACATGGAACATTTATGACAATGTTAGGTGAATTGAGCTGTGTTTGCTCTAAGTATAATAGATTTCAGAAAGCAAACATGAGGCTGAGGAGCATGGTTTCCTGAAAGAGACCTTTGTATTTTGACTAGTAAATATTTTATATCAATCTATCTGTGGAATGGAAAAAAAAAAGGAAAAATATAAAATAAATCAAAAGTTGCTATAGAATCAATAATCCTGTACAAGAACATGATTAATTTAATGAGGTAAAGAACGTATTAAATGCAACGATAATTTAAATGTAGGAAAACTACTTGTCAAATTTCTAAGTCCATGGTATAGTACATTTATATAAATCCATGCAAGTTACGCAGGACTTCCTTTCTTATTCTGTTTTAATTGACAAACCATCTTGGAAATACTCCTGGGGAAGCAAACTGAAGAACAAAGGGGAAAATAAATTAAGGGAAAGAATCATAGATGATTGAAAGTCCAATAATGTAAAAGAGATTAAACCTTGAAAAGACTGTGAATAGGGAACAATATGAATACAAACAAAGTCAGAGTTCGATATATCATCTTTACTATATGCTGACTGAGTTTCAGATTTTTATCTTAATTTTGTATGTAAAAGAGAACATAGGGAATCGCAAAAAATCACCTAGTTTAAGAACACCTGCAGATTCCTTGTAACTTACATTTTTATTAATCCCCAACAAATTTTTTTTTTTTTGTTCTAGTGATTTTTTTCCCTACATGCTTCAAAAGCTAGTAAAAAGAATGCAATAGTCTTTTCCTGTTTATGGAAGTGACTTCAAATGCCAAATATCATATTTTGACACTAGAAAAATAGTAACAAAAATTTGTCTCCACAATCTCATTCTGAATCATGGGTGGATCATAGTTGAGACAGTTCCTAGAGGGCTATAAGCTTTTATATTATCACACAGAACAGAGATTTTAAGTAGTGACAATTACTTATAATGCTGCTAATTAGGTATCTGACTCTTATTTTAAACCCACTTTAGTCAACTCCTACAGTCAAAACTATATTGGACAAAAAAAGCTCTATCTACTATCAAAGGGCAGTGAGAACAATTATCTTTCTCATACAAATATTCTTTCTCATTTCTAGTAAGACTCTGCCATTTGTCACAGGAGTTAGGAGTTATGGAATTTACATGATAAGTATTCTAGCTCCTTCTCCAGAGATTTTTCACAATAGGAGAGTCTGTAACTGAGGAATTCAAGACAAATTCCTCTTTCTTAGAGCTGTCTGAGTAGAATCTAGAGTCAGAGAATCAGATCTCCCGAGTTTGACACAGAAGGAAAATCTTACGTGAGTTATGTGTGACAACAAGGGACTTGATTTTATAACTCTCAAATGTTCTCTTTAGTCCTATGCCCTTATATGATGATTATACAATGAATATTGTCACAATTTCCAACTTAATTCCTCTAAAGTGAAACTTTTAACAACAAGCCTGACTTCCTGAATTTCTCTGGGGTAGAGCCTCAAGATCCAATCAATTTTATTTTAATCTAACTAGAAAATTGCTTTCCAGCCATGTCAAAGTTATAGACCCATCTTGATCATAGTATATGATTTGATGCGAGATACTACAAGGATGACTTACTGTGAAAATGTTGCGGGGTGGTGGTGTGGTGAGGTGGAGGTGGAATGGTGGGGAGGAGATATCAAATCAATATTGGATTCACAAACAGTCTGTGGATCGTAGGCCTGATCGCCTTCCTAGGAGCGAATTGACATGTTATCGTGTATCTCCCGTTGGGCAGCTACTGTGTGGCTGATCAGCGGCCCAGCACAGGGAGTACAGTAGAGTTTGGCCGCGGTGTCTTCACTCCACTCCATCCTCCGTTACTCCCCTTGGCAGCTGTGAGGAGGACAGGTTGTGCTGCCCAGGGAATTGTGGAGGAGCAGAGTCCGTGCGTACCAGCCATCCTGGAAGTGGCAACTGTGTATCACCCCAAGCAAGCTTCTGCAATGAGAAAGCTTCTGTTAGGTCCTAGTTTTTCTTTAAGTTTCCCCTTTTTCTGACCATTCTCCCACACTTAATAATTGTCCAAAGATACTAAGCATGTTAAAAAAAAATCCATACACATATCACCCTGACAAGCTCCCTTCAGCCCTGTAACTGTGTATTTTGGCTGTGACCACTCCCCATATTGATTTTTTTTTTTTCTCTTCAGGTAGCCTGACTTAATTTTGAAGTTGTTTCTTGTTCTATTGCTCCTTCTATTGCACCCTGATTTAATTTTTAAAAATCAAGAACATTATCATCAGGCAACTTTGAGGTATCTATTAAATGAAAGAAAAGTAGAAAAGAACAAGGAGAACAGACTTAATATATGATGAAAATATTTCCACTTTAGGTAAGAATCCTCTGACGATTTAATACAGCATGGTCGGTGAATACAGCAGGTTTATGATGTGTGCTTCACTTTTTTTGCTGTATTCTATCTCAAAAACTGATTCAAACAATGTTCATATTAGCTAAATTTATATTATAGCTGTTGTATAAGCGGTTTCTTCTTAAGATATTTGTACAGCTCCTAGCCCAGAGAGCAAGGATTGTGATTAGAATCAACATTTTAATACTACTAGTAATGTTACTGAAACATTTAATGGCCTATCAAATGGAGAATAGCTTCTTATTTCTGTGTGAGAAGTTATTATCATGTTATTGCCTACACCTGGAAAAGACTTGATGGTATGTTAATCCTGCAGCCTTATTTTGCTCTTCAATACTGATCTAAAAATCATAAGTATGATTCTAACTAAGAGATTTCATAAAACACAATTTCTTTTTCATAAACAGAGAACAGCCTCTCTTCATTAAAATAGTAGACTTGACTTGAAGGATATAAAAAGTGTCAGACTCCTTCACTCAAAAGCTCACAAAATGAGCTTTTGGTGATTTAATCACAAGAAGGAGAGGCAGTTTATGATAGGTTTAAAGTGGACGGTTTGGGCCTTACTAGAATACCAAGGAACACCCCCCTTCATGAAATAGGTGGAAACTGCAAAGTGCAGAGTAAATGAATGACTGGGTCTAAAGCAATTTCATTCTTGTATGTCTCTGGAATATCCATCTGCCACCTCAGACAGTTGTAAAAGGAGTCACACTCTAATAACACTACATCTGCAGGAATGAGAAATGAAAAGTTTCACAGTTAAATTCAGTATCAAACACTTAAAACTATTAAAACTGTTGAATATGATTGGCTGGTAAGGAAATAACTAGATAATTAAGAATGTGTTAAATGAAGGAGGCCTTCAGCTGTTTCATTTTAAATGCATTTTTGATTGTCCATCATTTCTTCCATTTTTATAAAATGAACTTGTACATAATTTTTATTTAGATAAAATAGCAGTTATCTGTTATTTTAGGCATTTCAGAAAAATACTGCAAGTGTGCTATTCGAGCTGTTATTAAGGTTGCTAAGAGCACTTGCTTTCTAAAACCCAGTCTTCATACTTTCAAAGCCTGTGATAATGAAAAAGAATTTTTAATTTTTTTTCCCTTTTTTTTCATACTAAAGCTTGAAATAATACAGAAAAATAATTCCAAGCTTTTCGGAAAACAAAACATTGACCCCAAATTCAGTTGTTTATTAAAATCATTATATACACATATATTTATGAATATAGATATATATTTAGTGCTGAGAGTTTTAGCTTTTGTGAAAAAGTATCTACAGCAAATAAAAAAGAAATACACAGAAATGACACAATCAAAGAAGAACTTATAAATATAAAACAGTATATCTTCTGATTTCAGTAGACAAGTTACTCAACAAAACTCAAAACACAGGAATCAATTTTCTAGATAAAATGATTCACTGTTCTCTAATTCTGAAACATTTCTTGGAATTCTCTGTAAAGAATGCTGTGGTCTGTCTTCTACAGGCATGTGACATGAAGCAGTCCTCATCAGAGATATATTTGTCACCCAAGAAGAAATATGTAAAGAAGGATAGTGAGGTATCAGAGTAATGGTACATTTCAGGTACAGACTTATTGTAGTTTAATTTGTTGCATAAATTGGCAGAAACAGCCTTTTGCACTTACTGATTCAGCTATGTAAAACCACAGTGATGACAGAGTGTATTTTCTCTATCACTATCTCAAGAAAAATCATTAAAAACACTCTTATTAAAAAAAAAAAAAAAAAAAAAAAAAAAAAAGCTCTATCCAGAAATCTGTCACTGCTTCAGAATGTAAATCTTACACCAAAGTAGGGAAAAATGTGTCCTATCCTTAAAGGTGCATCACTTATATCGGTCCTTTCATGCAAGGAGGTACAAAAGTCTCTCTCCCTTCCTCTCAATAGCTACAATCCAGAGATATAGGACCAGAGGATAAAGCTGGAGATCCATACATTTCAGATGTTCCCACCTTTTAAGGGATATTTACATTTACTTTATAAGGGTTGCTATATTCCAGTCCTGTTTCTCTGCTCACAAAATAGCATAGCAGAATTGACAGAAAACAGTGTTACCTAGTCTGCAGGTTTTTGTTGTTTTCATTTTAAAGTCATAACTAGTACTGGCTTGGTTCTTCCCATGGCATAGAGGTACTATGCTATTCCTGGAATTTAATCCACTTTAGCCAAAATATCCATGATCCAGTGCACTAGTCTTGAGCCATAAACTGACTCTCTCACCTGATTCTCAACAAAACATGAGAAAGCAGAATGCATGAACAGGTTGAACTATAGCAATGAAAGACTTGAAAATATTGACATAGGTTTGTTTCTGGATCAGTATAACAACTGTATTTTTCGTCACTGCAATGTCTGAATGGATATTAGAAATTAAAATTGGTTTTCTTATTTCTTATCTGAGTTAATTTCTTTGACCGTTGGGCTATTGTAGTGATTTGTTACTCCTGCACTCTCATTGTGTTCTGATGCTAGTGGTGCCGAGAAAATATCTCCCATAGACTTATAATGAGCAGGCTCAGATTGCTCTGTAATGTGACACTTATCATTATTTTTCCCTTTACCAATTGAAAGTGGGAAAGCTAATACATTTAAGGCAGGCAGAGGAGAATTGATGGTAACTCAAATGCCTTTTGAACAAACCCTTCCCCCACATTACTCCACATCAAGAATTTCTACTGCAGCTGAGTAAAATGAAGAACCATTCTTGTTCCTACTACATGGATATCTAGCAGTATTGAGCTCTTGCCCCACTGTGCTACCCCTATTAGATTTACAGACCAGCAACAAAACACACCTCAAGAATCAGTGGCTCAAGCCTGATTGATTCAAGATAGAAATGAGGTATATATTTTTAACCAAAAGCTATAAGGGAAAATAGACTTTTCTTCCCGGAGTCCTCACAAAGCTCAGACCTCTTATAAAAGAGGCTTCTGTTTATTCAAATGCCACTTATTGGACTAAATCCAGAAATAAAAAATTATTTTTTGAGCAACCAAAAGTTAAGATATGATGAACCATTAGAGCTTTTGGGAATTTCACTGCCTAGACGATTGACAACAGTATGAGTTTATGATTCCTATTTCACAGTTGAGGAAGAGAAATAACTCTTGAAATGACATCAAATTTCAGTACCAATGTTAGAAGGGAGAGAAAGGTGTCTAAGGAGGAAATGTTTTACAGATATTTTGTTTTTAGCCTACTCCTTAAAAATTCCATATGTCCACCACATGTATATATTTATAAGCATTTAGATAGCTAGAGGTCACTTACATGCATCCTTGTACAGCTTTTTATCTGCCTGGTATTTGAGCGTGATACCTGATACGTAATGTATATGAAAGGTAGCTGAACTGCCACATCTGTGACTTAACCCTTGTTCTTTGTCGTCTTAGATTTCTTGTGATTGGCTCTCACTGCCACATCATTACTGTCTGACTTCTCCTTCCAGTAGCAATACGATCTCACTTGTTTACCCATTTCAGCTATACTGTAGCCAACAGGGTCCCTGTGCTCATTCTTTTTTAATAAGAATTAGTGTCAACGTTTCACCTGGAAAAGAATCATAATGCTCATGTAACATTGCTCCTGCTGTGTCAAAGATATATTTACAATATTCGCTGGAGGGTGCAAGTTAGGAATTTAGCATATGGACTTATGCATATGGTTAAATGCATAAGTTCTGGCCTCCATGTCCACAGTCCCTGCCAATATACTAAGTACAGTCAGCATGTGCAGACTTACAGCTGTCCAGCAGATAAGATGATATCCTCTGGGTGACAATTGCCACTGGAGATGTTGCAAGTGGGAATTAGTGTTTCCACACAGGCCAGGAAACAAAAGTCTCAGAGACTCATGCAGTCAATTTCCTCTGTGGTGTTTTTTTAAATTAAGGCCCAAAGCAGTCCTATTGTTCTTGCTTCCATACTTTCTGCTGCTCCTCTGAATCATTCAGTGTATGGATAGGACTACTCCCTCCAGGCACACAACTGATCTACATTGACCCTAACTGCCTTATTCTGCCAGGATCACAGCATAATATCAGCTAGCTATTTGCTTACTCTATATTAATAGTTTGCAGCACAGAACAGAAAGTAAGCAAGCTTAAGATTTTATTGTTCAGATACTGTTGAAAAAATAAAGAGAGCAGAAGGGTTTCTAATTTAAGACAATGTCCCAGATGGATTCTGATTGACCCAATTAACTAAAGGTCCTAATTTGGGAGTATGATTGCTGTAGGCACTGGTGGTTGTCAGAGAACAGAGATAAGAATCTCTACTAGGGATTGAGCCTATCTTATATCTGAATTATCCTTTATGACCACCTTTCTCTCTTCTTAAGTGTTAAGGATGCTTATGCTTTCAATTTAAGTTCTTCTGGTAGGTATCTAAACATAAGTGGGATGAATCAGGCTTTAAACAAAGGCAACAAAGGTGTTTCAACAAAGCTGAATATATATTTTTCAACAAAGCTGAATATATATTTGAGCATATATATTTGAATATATATATATATGAGTATATATATTTGAATAAAATATTTTCGCTGTTAGATGATATCCATCCATTTAAAGTCAAAATATTGTCTTTTTTTTTTTTTTTTTTTTTAATGCTTGCTTATTTATTTAATTTGTATATATCCCAGAGGCAGGGCACTCACTGAAGTTTTTATAAGCCTACAGATTGATTCAGGATTTGAGCCTCAAGGTTTAACTAGGGGTCAGTTGTCCAGGATGGGAAAGGACAGATGGGAATAATTCCCAAATTTTCATTCTGATATAGTTTTTCAAGCTTCAACATTTTTGTACAGGACAGAAGTATCTTCTAAGCACAAACACTGGTTTGGTCTGGTGGGTCAGACAGGATTTGAACCAAAGTCCCTATTATACACCAGGAGCTCAGTCATTAAATCTGGCCGACTCACTTCAGAGACCATCTTCCACGGACAGTACAGATAAAGGCACTGAATGCTAAAGAAGCAAACCGAAGGTCACATTCTTCAGGGCAAAGATGTATCCAATTCATTAGGAAGGCAAGAGAGGAAACTTAAAGAAAAGGGCACAAACTTTCTAAGTAAATGAGGAGACTGAAGCTATCTGAAGGACAGTAACTGTCACATAACATTGATCTAATACAGGTTGTTCTGCTAACCCAGATTCCCATATGCTATGCTCACATATATTACACTCATAAATGGACTGACTGTGCGAAAAAAGTATTGGCTTATGCTCCAAAGATGCAAGTGAACATTGTTTATGCTCCTGCATATAAAACTGCTGTCACTTAGGTACAGACTCATGTTACTTAAAGACTTCAATTGTAATGCAGTCTGAATGCTTTGAGTATTGGCTTCATTTAAATGAAATCCACTTAGCACCTCTAAAAGTTCAAAAGCCCCATCTAAAAATGCCTGAAGATGTTTCACTGAAAAGCAGGCTTTCATCCTTTTCATCAACTTTGCCCTGATCCATCACCTAACAGTAGCAAGAAGTTTGAGAACTTATCCTGATTTACATTACTGAAGTTGTTTTTATAAGCTAATTACACATGCTGAAATACCTTATTTTGAACTCCATGGTGGAACAAGATCCAGGATTGCTTTATTTCACATCCTCTTCTATTTTGGTTTTGGAAAGAAAACACAGAGCTGCTGGATGGGCCAGATTTAAGCTGGAAGAAGCTTGTTGATTCTGAAAACCTTTACAAAAGTATTTCAAATGACCACATTGAAAGTGACTGACTGCAGGACAACCATGGCTTTTATACTGTGTGAAGGATTATCTTGCACACTGGGTGGGAAGCTGCTTAAAATCAGTCAGTCAGTTATGTTTAAAATGAAGAGCCTGTCTGAATAGGTGTTGCTCTGAATGCTTGGGCTGAAAGCTTTCTAGTAGATTCCTGCAAACTTTTAGACTGTAGAATTTCCTTTTTGAAGCTAATATCTGCCAGTAAAAGGGGAAAATGAGACAATATCAGCTGCTATTAGCTACAGAAATTATGTCCTTTCTCATTCACTGCAAGAATGAAGAAATCTTTCCTGTAAAAAGAAAGAAGAAATTTGGGGAGGAATAACCCCAGGTACCAGGACAGATTAGGGGTTGACCTGCTGGAAAGCAGCTCTGTGGAGAGGGATTTGGGAGTCCTGGTTGACGACAGGTTAACCATGAGGCAGCAATGTGCCCTCGTGGCCAAGAAGGCCAATGGGATCCTGGCTGCATCAGGAGGAACACTGACAGCAGGTGGTGCCCTTCTGCTCAGCTCTGGTGAGGCTGCACCTGAGTACTTGGTGCAGTTCTGGATTCCCCAGGACAAGAAGGAAATTGAGCTTCTAGAGAGGGTCCAGCATAGAGAGACAAAGATGATTAAGGGCATCTGTTGTATGAGGAAATATTAAGCTTTCTGGGCATATTTAGCCTGGAGAAGACTGAGAGGGGATTTTATTAAAATGTACGAGTTCCTGAGGGAAGAATGTAGGGAGGATGGGGCCAAACTCTTCTTGGTGGTGGTCAGTGACAGGACAAGGGGTAATGGGTACAAATTGAAATACAGGAAGTTCCACCTCCATATGAGGAAGAACTTCTTTGCTGTGTGCGTGCCAGAGCCCTGGAACAGGCTGCGCAGGGAAGTTGTGGAGTCTCCTTCTCTGGACATCTTCCAAACCTGCCTGGATGCCACCCTATGCCCCGTGCTCGGGGTGTCCCTGCTGGAGCAGGGGGGTTGGACTAGATAATCTCTAGAGGTCCTTTCCAGTCTCAACCATTCTGGGATTCTGTGAAATCTAATCTCCCTTTCCCCTTATTTTTACATGTGGTTTACAAAATCTAATTATCTGTCTGTTAATGGTAGCTCTGCGCTCTAAGACTAGATATTCCAATTTATAAGCATAGAGCCTACAAATATGAGGAATATTATGGGATTATGCAGTCAAACACCTCCCATGTTTTGTGTACCTAGACTGGGGTCTAAAATTCCCCATTATACAAACGCTCTTAATTTTGCATTTTCCTAAAGTATTTGACTCTGCAACTTCAAAGTCTTTTCAGTGTATTCATGTCTGTATGTAGTAAGAAAGATAGAAGATATTACATAAATATAGATTATTCTATAAACACATTGAATACAGTAAAACAAATGCAAGTTTATGCAAAATCATCTTCAGCAGAATGCTTTTCCAACCCACATAAAACATGAAACCCTATATTTGGATACAGAGCATGCACTGCTGCAAGTTATACTGTAATTTAGGCAGAACATAATTTTGAGATTTACAATTAGGAAATCTATTATAGGCTCAAGTACTGAATCTCAAAAATATTTTCTCAGCAGTGAAATGTGATTGATTTAACATCTCAGATCACATACTACAAAATGCATTCAGTTTTCTTTTAATTCAAAGATATAATTAAAGGAAATTATATACAATCTTTCTGTTTAATACATCTATATATGCACACATACAATAGGCAGCCTGATAACTCTTTAACTTCTAGCTATCACTAGAAAATCATGACACAAATAACTTCTTATTTGGCATATAAGGAGAAAACTTTGTGCTTATACAGTGATTTCATTCCAAAACCTCTCTAAACTGCACCAAACAGTGCCTTTAATTTAGCAACTGTGAGATTTTTTAAGAATTTTATACCTCAAGCTGTAAGGCTTGAGGTACAAAACAAGTTAAATGACTACTCCAAAAAAAAGTCAGAAATCTGTGACAAAGCCAAGGAGAAAGAAACAAAGGAAAATTCTAGATCCATAGGGAGTCTCAAGCATCTGTCTAGTCACACATATCCATCAAATTTATCAAAACATATCCTAACAGATGGTACTCTAACTCACTCTTGAACATCACCAATGATAAGGATCCAAAGGACTACCCACAAAGTCTTTGGTTTGCTATAAATAATTAATTATTCAGTATATCAATCATTCTGGCATTCTGACTGTTGTTGTTCATTTATCAATTGTCATTATATACATATTAATTACACTGGTAAGTCCTGCAGATTTGATGGCCTCTGTTTGGCAGTGGTTGAGTTCAACTTTTCAAACTGCTTCCATGTGACATCCAGAGCTAGGTGGTTTGTTCAGAAGAGTGCCAATTGGGACTGTGTGAAAATACTTGCCAATGTCAAGACGTATCAAATCTACAGCTTCTCCCTTGTCCACTAGGCAATTACCCTGCCACAGAAAGAGCATAGATTGATTTGATATGACTTTTTCTCCTGACAAAACCATGTCAGCTGCTCCCTCTCACCTTATCCACAGGGTGCGTCTGACTAATTAACAAGCTGTTCCAGAATCTTTCCTGTATTGAGGCTAAGCCAATAGACCTGTGTCTTCTTTCTTAGTCCTTAAAAATAGGAACAATATTTGTACTTCTCCGTTCTTTAGGGAACTCACCTGTCTTCCAAGCATTTTTGAACATAATCACCAATGGCTGGTGATTTTGCCTGGTGCTTTTATTACTTCAAGTGAATGCACACAATTCAACTTAACATGAACTGTTAGGCATCTGGTTATAATTAATGCCCCCAAGCCAAGATTTATCTGAGTTTAAATTTGAAACTCCACCTGTAAATTTCTGTATGTCCTTAGAAACACCTGATACCTTTCACAAATCATTAAATGTTGTGGACATCATATTTAGATGACAATTTGCTTTTTAATTGTTAAGATAAGCCACATCTGGAGGACTTGAAGACCCAGGGGATTTTTCCTCTTCGCTCCCTCTCCCAATAGTAGGGGCAGCCAGCAGCAAGGTTGAGTTTGTGTTAGAGATGCAGATGCACCTGCAGTACACACGTGCACATGCATACACGCACACACTCCCCACACACAGTACACATATGCATGGTTAGCCACACAGATCAGCAGAGAGAGAAAGAGAGAGCAGTGCCTTTATGGCTTCTGCTAAATCACCAGCACCACTCTCACCAGCATGAGCAACATCAGTGGTTACTCTGGTCCTTTTTCAGCAGGTCAAGGTTGGAGCTAGTGGATGGACACATACCCACACTCTCCTGCTACACGAACGCACACAGACTCCCATGTCCCTTGTGCCTTAACTTTGAGTCTAAACAGGCTCTACAACCAGACACATCTCAACTAGATTCTACTCACTGATTAATCTCACTTGAAGTTCACTAGCAAACCACATCAAAACAGAGAGCAAGCTCACACAGTGAGTACCTGGGAATCGCATATAGTCAGGCATGACAGACCAGGTAAATGCATGGCTTGACCAGACAAGATATGGACCAACAGCCTCCTTACATGGGGCCAGCCTCTTTTGTCACCCTCCTTTATCCTTTCTCACAGTTATTCCTTTCCCACCCACTTTGATGTCTCAGTTTTCCCACTTTTGTCCCTTCCTCTAAGTCCCTCGCATAGTTGCATATATTTCCACAGTCCTTCTCAAATGTCCTAAAACTTGCTTTTTCCAACAAGCTCCACCACAATCATATTGCCGTTCTTCTCATCAGTCAGGCAACTTCTCCAAGACTACACCCTAGTAGTCACAAAATCACAGAATCACCATTTGGTTAACGTTGGAAGAGACCTCTAGAGATCATCTAGTCCAACCACACCTGCTCAACTAGGGACAACTATAGCACAAGGCACAGGGTTTCATCAAGGCTGGTTTTGAAGATCTCCAAAGAAGCAGGCTCCACAATCTTTCAGGGCAGCCTGTTCCAGGGTTCTATCACCATCACAATCAAGAAGTTCTTCCTCACATGGAGATGGAACTTCCTGTGTTTCAGTTTGTACCTATTGTCCCTTGTCTTGTCACTGGCCACCAAGTGACAAGAAGAGTTGGGCCCCGTCCTCCCTATATTCTCGCCTCAGGCACTTACATATGTTGATCAGATCTCCTCTCAGCCTTCTCTATTCCAGACTAAACAGGACCAGATCACTTAATCTTCCCTTATACAACAATTCAATCCCTTAATCATCTTTTTCTCTCTGTGCTCCCCTCTTGTTTTGGGGAGCCCAGAACTGCACCCAATACTCCGGGTGCGGCCTCACCAGAGCTGACCAGAGGGACAGGATCCCCTCCCTCCACCTGCTGGCAACGCTCCTCCTAATGCAGCCAGGATCGCATTGGCCTTCTTGGCCACGAGGGCACATTGCTGCCTCATGGTTAACCTGTTGTCAACCAGGACTTCCAAATCCCTCTCCACAGAGCTGCTTTCCAGCAGGTCAACCTCTGATCTGTCCTGGTGCCTGGGATTATTCCTCCCCAGGTGCAGGACCTTGCATTTGTCCTTGTTATACCTCATGAGTTTCCTCTCTGTCCAACTCTCTGAATGGCAGCACAGTCCTCTGGAATGTCAGCCACTCCACTCAGTTTGGTATTGTCCACAAACGTGCTGAGCATGTGCTCTGTGCTCTTGTCCAAGTCATTGATGAACAAGTTGAATAGCGCTGAGCCCAGTACTGACCCCTGCAGGACACCACTGGCCACAGACCTCCAATTAAACTTGACCTCATTTATTGCCACAGTCTGAGCTCTGCCATCCAGCCAGTTCTCAATGCATCTCGCCGTCCTTTCATATAACCCACAGTTTTGGAGCTTTCCTATGAGACTGTGTTGAAACCCTTACTGAAGTCAAGGTAGGCAACATCCATGGCTCTCCCATCATTCATTCAGTCAGTCATCCCATCATAGAAGGCTATCAGATTCGTCAAACACAACTTCCCCTTGGTGAATCCATGCTGACTACTCCTGATCACCTTCTTTTCCTTAACATGACTCGAGACGGTCTCTAGGATGAGCTGCTGCATCACCTTTCCAGGGATGGAGGTGAGGTTGTCCTGTAGTTTCCTAGGTCCTCCCTCTTTTTGAAGACTGGAGTGATGTTCATTTCTTCCAGTCCTCCAGCACCTCCCTTCTCTCCATGACATCTTGAAGATGATGGAGAGCGGTCGAGCAATAACGCCCACCGGTTCTCTCAGCACTCTTGGGCGCATCTCATCCGGACCCATAGATTTATGGGTATCCAGTTTACCTAGTTCCCCAACTGCAATCTCTGATCTTTGGTACTCTACTCTTTGTTAATTTGTGTACCTAGGTATTTAATTTATTATTTTTCCTGCCTCTCTCTCTCTCTCTCTCTTTTTTTTTTCAATGGGAGCTAACTAGATATCTGGACCTATGCATTCCAGGTATCCATCTGCCTTTTGCCTTTGTCTTATTACACTAATCTAATGCCAGACAATACTGTTTATTCATAATTTTATTTTTGATTTTTGGTTCTCTATATGAACAGCTTTACAGCTTTCCTTCTACAAGACATCATTAGTTCCATTAATTAAGGGTTTAATGTGCTGTTATTAAATATTAAAGAATGGGAGTAGATCAAAACCTGTATTTGAAAGACTTATTACAAGATAACTTATCCTGTTTATCAAAGATACCTAATTATCTACATAATTTGCTATTTACTTTGAATTTACTATTTGTTCCATTATTTAAATAAATGTCCATGCTGCCAGAACTACTTAGTTAGCTAATGTCTTTGGGTTCTTTATAATGGCTTAGAGAAGTTGATATGGACCTCCTTTGCATTTTCTCCCTATTTATTCCACAATGAGACTCATTCTGCTTCTGGAAATGAGAGATCTGCATTTTGAGTAACCCAGTAAGATAAATGGAAAAACTTCAACCATGTGAAATGAAGAACAGAGAGATAGCAGCATGGTGGAGTGCAGCTGTGAGAAATATTCGGTTTCACTAGTGCACGGTTTTTCAGACTGATGACACACTAGTGGGCAGATCTCAGCTATGTAACTGGAGCCATTGGTCAATTCAACACACCCTATGCATGCATTTTAAGTGCACTACTCTATGAAACTGGCCGAAATGTACTTCCATTATTTTAGTCTATGATGAGTTACGTATGAAATATTTTGGGGGGGTAACAAAAATGCCATATTATTTTGATGAAGAAATTTGAGGGCTCTGTGAAGCCCCATAAGGATGGGGAAAGAATAATGTATATAGGAGTTTTGCACAACTCCCTGTCCATACATTGGGTGATGTGACTGAAATGCAGCCCATGCTAGGCTTCATGGGGAGCCATGGAAGGCTATAATCCCCTCATACACATCTTCTCTCTTACATTAGACCCTTGTCTGAATCTAGTAGCTTCAGCCATTTTTCTGTCCCAAACCTATTGATCAGGATTCTGTACAAGAAAGTACTACTAGATTTATGATTTTTAGAATCCGAATCCTACAACAGCTTTGATTCCATATATACTGGCAGCATGAAAGACCTGAGAAAAGAATCTTATAAAGGGATATTAGCAAGTGATTTATCCCTTAAATCCAGAATACTCCAGTTAGAATAAGGATGGAAACTCTATGAGTTGTAATTCAAAACAGTCTGGGAAACTTAGGGTAGGATTCAACCTACCATCATTAGCCATCTAAAAATCAGACATCACAGATTTGTGCAGCCTCTCTCTATTGTGAGGGAAAGAGACAGTTACATCCGAAGGACAAACTATCCTATCTCGGACAGAATCTTAATACTTGATAAATTACTTCCTGGAGGCGTTTCCCTATAGCATGGGCTATAAATGGAGCTTTGTCAACTAGACTAGCAAAATGCTTAACTTTCAGAATGTAAAATTTAAGTAAAAACAATTCAGTCTTAGTGACTAAAAATTCTTCATTTTTTATTGTTTACTGGATTATTCCACTGATTGAAAAATTTTAGGTAGGAGAGAAACCTATTTTTTAAGATGATAGTCAAGCCAACTACTTTGGATATTGGAGCATTAGTAAATACAAATTTATCAAATTTAAAATTTGACAGTTTATAATGCTGTCAGTTGGTTGCATCATGCTGTTGATTTTGGTGATGCTACTAAAAATATAAATGAGAGTATAAGTATTCTTAATTTCTATATCAGAGACGTTCAATGTAATCATACTGTTGTGACGCACCAATAGAGACAAGTTGAGGATTCTTTTGGATTCTCAGATTAGTCAATGTCACACTTAATTTGAGAGATCAACATTTACCAAGCATAAGAAATTATTAGAGATAAGAGTTTGTAACAAAGCTAGAAGTATAGAATGTCACACAGTGTATATTCATATCAGAGAGCTCCAGAGCTAAATCATGGATGGGCCATTCCTCTGGAGGAATTTTCCTGGATTCTCAAGCAACAACTGCAGGTGATCTGCTCACCCACACCCCTGGGTCTGCGTGTCTCTTTTCCTTTTGACTCACTTTTCATGGAGTCATTAGAAGATGTGTCCTCACACAGCAACCCCACAGCATGATGGCACCAGCTCATGGTGCAGTCAGGGTTCCTTAGCTCTGGAGAGCATCCCAGAGCAATTGCCTCTTCTATGGGCTGCACTATGTGGTGTCCCACACTTGCCTATGTGCTGGTTGTCAACTGTCAGCTTTGACAACTGTTTCTTTATCCTCCTTTATTTCCCTCTCTTCATACTTTTCAATCTCATTTGTTGCACTTTATGTTCTTTTCCGTCAGAAAAAGGAGAAATAAAGAAGCTTGTAACAAAACAAAAGCAATATCTATGGAGATATACACATTTGTAGTAACTGTAACCTCATTCTGAGTTCCATGTTCTTCTCCACATTTCTTCTGATGCCAAACTTAGTTCAGCCTAGCACTTCAGTGTTAATATCTCATCAACATTTACAGAAATAGCACCTGTCAGTCAAAAATTTTGTTCCTCTGTGGATTTGTTTAAAACGAGAAAGGCATTGTCAATCTTTGTTTTGTTTTCAATTCTTTCTCAGGAATCAGGGGTTGATTTGAACAAGTAAAAATGACAAGTTGAAACACTTGCTAAAAAGTTTTGATGATTCATATCCTCACTCATAGTTGCTGCTGGCATGGTTTTCATATTTCTATGGCTTAGGGGAAAAAAAAAAAAAAATCACCTTGACAAGAATTGTATGAATTTACCCGAAAAAATAAGAAATAAACAGCATTTCCAAATCTATTTTTTTTTTATTACACATTGCATGGTTAGGGTTGGGAATACCTCCCAACTATCATTCTTATCCCTTTAATTACATGCAATATGTAATAATAAAAAAAGCATTTGGAATCTAATGTTGTCACTATCATTTTCCACACACTTTTTTTTCTGCATAGCTTCCACTTACAAAGAATGAACTAAAACATCTCGTAGTATAAATAAGAGCAACTCCACTTAAGTAGAAGCATCATTTTTAAGTTTTAATAGCCATATAAAAGTAGTTTAGAGACATAGAGGCTGAAGTGTAGTCTTTGAGTTGAAAATGTGACTTTAAAACCCATTCATTTTCAGTTTCTAGATAGTCCAATGCATGTTCTTGTTGTAAAATTATAGTTAAATGAGATATTATATTTGAGCAATAGATATATCCAACCATCAATGAATATTGAGACAGGAATAGGAATGAAGCATCACAAATTGTTGAATATTTATTACCAAATGGTCCATTTTAAATCCTCCTGGGATCGTCTTACAGCAGTGGTCACCCTCATCAAAATGAATAATTAAAAACTCACCTGGTAGTAACATCCACATGACTGATAGCTTTGAGAAGATTTTATTCAAGAAGAAAAATATCTCCAAAATAGAGGAATAAGAAAAGATACAGTAAATTATTATAAAAGAAAAAGTAATATATTAATTTAATGGCTTCCAAAATAGACTGCATCCAAAGATATTGAAATATTTGGCTATTTGTCATTGCAAATGCTCAGACGATGTCCATCTGCAAAAATCTGCAGCACACCTGAGCTGAATCATGACAAAATTGAGAAGCTCCAAACCTGATTCATGCTTCAGTCATGTTCCTATTCAAAACCTAAATCCCAGACTTTCCTAGACTATACCTAAAACAGTTTAGTTGCACACAAAGCAAAGTAAAGGAATACCTCCTATCCCTGCCTTGGTACACTTTTATCTGGTAGCTCGGTGGAAAAAGCATGTGCTTGGGATGAGAGAGAGCTGTTTGGATTTTTCTGCTTACAGAATTGGAATATATATTTCCTACGAGAATCCACTAATATCAACACTGATTTGGAACCTAGGAAAAGAAATTAAAGAAGAATTGTAAGATGTCATTTGCATGACTTAAACTCAAGAGAGATTTCAAAGATGCATGTGAATCCCAAGTGAAGGAAAATTCCCACTTCTAGGCCAGATGCAGCACTCATACTCCAGATAGAGGTGAGCTTATAGATGTACATTTAGGTTTTAGTGTTTACAATTATCTAGGAGTAAAAAACAAACAATAAATTGTTAGTTTCTCTGGCATTCAGATGCCTAGCTCACACTATGAGCTACCTGTGATCTACAGATGTAGCCAAAGCACGTAACTATGCCCACAAGGTGGTTAGCTTTCAGTAACAGATGAATTCATTGACTTTTCTTGAAATAGACAGAAAGGGTTAAATATTAAAACAAATTGTCTAATATAAATTTCAGCTATAGCAGTAAGCAGGTAGATAACTAAATGGAGGAAAATATCCTTAAATGTAATCAAAGGAAAACAATAACCTTCAGTGTATGCTCCTATATAATTGATTGCAATAATGCAAAAGAGCCACAAGGTGGCAAAAAGCAGAGTGGGATTATACAGTTGTATCCTGATATAAAAGCATTCCAAAAATGCTTTTCCTGAAAAAAGCATATCCAAAAAAAGCATATTCCAAAAAGCATATCCTGATATAAAAGTATTCCAAAGGAGAAGAGTTTGACTTAGTCAACAATTGTTGCATGATGGCTATTGATTTGAATGGATAATTTTGTCTTAAGGCCAACCTCTGTCAAAAATAAATGCATGGGCCACTTCAAGAAACTACTAGAAGCCTATAATATCAGACAGAAATATGTTAATAGGCAGTTTTAGCTAAAGAAATGATTAATGGAAATTGCAAAGTCCTGGTAAGAAAATAACTTTTAGGTTAAAAATATATAATAATCAAACAAAAAACAAAGCAAATATCTGTCCTTAACCATTACTGTATTTATTTTCTCATATTCTTCAGAACAGAAAACATGCCAGAGGCCTTTGATCAGTAAAGAAAGGCCAAAAGGCACAAGTTAAATATCTGGCTCAGGACAATCTAGATCACACTGTGGGATTTCTTCCCTTCATGTTAGGATATTTTATATTCCATGTGAAAAATAGTCATCATTAATGCACAATGATGTTTTAATATAACCACATCAAGGGATTTGCCACACTCAGCTCCCATGAGGAACTAAAAGATTTTAGGGAATTGATGTAAATCTTCAAAAGGATATATTTGTATCTTTTTTCCAGACTCCTGTTATGGCAATTAATTTAAGATATTTGATATCTAAACTTAAGAACACTTATTGCTTTTGAACATACTATGTTATATTTTCCAAAATGCATGCACTATGAACACCTTGAGTTAAATCAGACTAATATCTCTATTTTAATAAAACAGACTCTATTTTAATAAAAGTTGTTAATAAATGCTTCCATAATCTACATACATCTCATTTCTGACACATACAGTCATTTATCTCCTATAGATTGTGATTCTTTCATTTACAAACATAATTCTACTTCTGTAATTTAGGTTCCTAAATGATATGATCATGCTATATTGGAGTGTATGCCTGTTTCCTAGAAAATTCTGGGCAATTTTTGAACCACTTATAAGTTTCAACTAGATGAATGTCCAAATGTATCATGTCCTACATGTCTCCTGTGAGTAGCTGAGTAAGAATGTCCCCAAAGAAGAAAAAATCTGAAATGAGTGCAGTTCTTGAGTGAATCAATACAGGAAAACTGTATTAGGAATGAACGAGCTTCAAAGGCAGATTCAGGTAGGCTTCACGCCTTATTAGACATGAGAGAACCCATTCCTCAGTGCATGTTGTTCTGTCATGTACAATTCCTACTGTCAATTGCCTGATAACAGAACTATTTGTTCAGTACCTGCCTCTACATTTCATTGCACATCACTTTATCATGGTACTGCATCAGCAGCTAAAGTACCACCTAAAAAGGGTATTTCAAAACTATGGGAAAAATATTAAGGATTTTAACAAAGTAATGAAAGCATGTGAAGAATCATCATATGATAACAAGTAGCTCATAGACCACCTAAGAAGAGAAGGTATTGGAAATAGTATTTTAATACTATTGTGATTGCTACTAACACTATAAATCATCTTCTGTCATGCAAAGAGCTTGTAGAACATACTAAACATCATTAAATACTAACTTGAAGAGATCTACAGAAGAGCAATCACTGATTTCATTATCCTTTTCAGAATAGCTAGAGAGCTTGTTAGCAGCCAATGGTCCAAAAATAAATCCTCCCAACATGCTTCAGGTATCTAAAATTCAGTTGAATTTTCTTTAAGTTAGATCCTTGGAAGCTGAGATTCTATTTTTTTTTCCTAATCAAGTATCATTTTCAGTTACTTGTTCTCCTCCAAAATTATATCTTAAATGTTATTTACATCTTGCACTGATTATCTAGTAAATAAAAACCATTCATCACCTTAGTCATTGCCCATTTAGGATATTTTTGACAATTTTTCCCAATAAAATCTGTCTAGCATACAGAGCTTTCCATATGTCAGTGCTAAAAATGTTCATGTATACCTGCTAGAAACACAAAAAGGACTCATCACCTTTTCAACTGTCTTTATGTCAAGTGAATTATAGGGTGAATTTCACTCACTCCCCTTAAGACCACTTTGTTCAGTTCACATATTTGCAAAGCAGACGGTCTTCATTACTTAGTTCAGTGCTCACTGATTCTAATTGACAATCCATGAAACATTCTTTGAATGGTTTCTCTGTCTAATCTCATGCTGGTTACTATCTGTTCTTACCTGAAGGATATATATAATTATTTCTTTTAAAATAGAGCTAAAAATAAGGAAGAAATAGATTGTTCTAGAATTGCTTGCCCTAGAGAGTTCTAGGGCAAGCATTCTCAAATATTTTAGTCTATCCCCTTCCTTCTTTTTATTACTTATTTTTAGGATTTTTCCACGGCTGCATTAGTCCTACCTTCCATCCGTGTATTCATCCATCAGGAAAACTGCTTGAAGCCTACCTTGCAACAGAAAGTGACGTTCTGCCATTAACATATGTTTCCTTATGTCCTTCTGCATCAGCTCTACTTGTCTTTGCACAAGAGCAGGGCTTAAGGCCAAAGACAAGAAGCTGTCTTTTCCCAAAAGTCTGGACAAAGTTTGAACTAGACTGAAAAACAGCTTTTTGCTTCCCTCAAAAATGTCATACCCTTCACAGTATTGTCAGAGAGAAAAAAAAGTAGGAGGCAGGCAAGCAGCAAAAGGTGAAAGGAAAATACAAGATCAGTACAAAATTTTATGTGCTTTCTCATTGTGCTGTGTGGAAGGATGCAGTCTGGGCCCACCTGATATCCTTGGAAGAAACTTTACTGTGAAAGATATGTAGATATTGACATAAATAGAGATAGCAATCAAAGGAAAACCTGAGTTTTCTTAGTCTAGGCTAATGTAGTCTTAGTCTTCACTTTCTATAGATCATACTCTTGGAGATGTGAAAGGACCTTCAGAAGTATTTCTTTCAGGAGAAAGACTTTCCTTTAGGGACTTTTCCTGCTCTTTAGATGAACAAGTTGACTTTTTCCTAAAAATATAAATATTAATAAATATTTTAATCTTTTCATATGCATTTTTATTTGTTCTCCTTTTAGAAACATAACAAAACTTAAATTTAAATTTTTTAATCATTTTGTTATTGTTACCAAGAGGAGAATATGATTTAGTCTGCAATTCAATACGGTGTTTTTCCTAGGTCCATTAGTCAGTCACTCTTGGTGGAACTGATCATCCACAGAAGCTCATCCACAGAAGCTGTAACTATTGCATTGTTCTAGAAAGAGGGCCAGATGTCTCATGGCAGAGACATGCTTTTCTTTTTGACAAATTCTTATCAGATTTGACAATGCAGGGATGAATGGCTGCCATCTCACTCATATCCTCAAGAGCTTGTGCATAACCAGACCATTTGTATACATTCAAGGCAGTTTGAGACTAGGTAGCCTGAGCCCTGGCAAAAAGCCACTGGAACAGCATGCAGATCAAAGCAGGTTTCGAAAACTTCCAGGAAGCAGCATAAATCAGTCTACTCTAACCTTTGAGTGGCTGTCTCCAACTGCCTAATCCTGTGCCCCTCTACAAGCTCTCTGGTGAATGTGGTCAATGAAATGGTTCTTTGAACCAAATACATTCCATATTAAATGATGGAGTCTTTTGAAGCTGATGTTGCAAAGATTAAAATAAAAAATTAAAGAGAATTTGGATTCTTTTTTTTTTTTGGCTCAAGAATTTTAAAGTCGTGTGGACTGTGGACTTGCTGCTCTTTTTATCTTAAGGAAAAAGGGGAGCTACAGCAATGTAAAATGGGGATAATCAGAGATTCTGATTTGTTATATCTGATCATAGATGTAAAAAAATCAATAACTTAATGGACATTTTAGAAGGATGTTGAGGTACCAGTGACTTTTTAAAAAATTAACGTAATTGATCTTTCTTAACGTGAGTGGCAGTAAAACACCATTTCCAGGGGTGTTTCTCCTGTGCAACCTTTAAAAAGATTTAAGTCCATAAAAAAACTATAGAGCAACTTGGAAGAAGCTACAGAGCAATTGCTGCAATGAACAAAATTAGATGGTATTTGTCAGACAATCTAGAAAAATTAAAATGTGAAGTAATACAGAAATTGACGTTTATGCAATATATCCTCAAAACAGGGAAATGTTCCTAGACATGAAAAGCTCTTTGTAAGATGTCCCTTTCCTGAAGAGCTCAGAATGCGTCTGGTGACTGGTGAGGGGGAAAGGGGAGAGGGGGGTTGTGTGCAGTTAGAAAATATATACTCTTTGGTTTTCTAGATTTCTTATTTAACTGCTTGCTCTTGCAGGAACTATTGGTTCAGCAACAGCCTGCATTTGTGAATCTTGGAATCCAATTCCATCAGTCCTTTAAACCTGGAGAAACATCCAAAATTGGCTTTACATTTGCAAACCTAGTCAATGAAGTACAAAAAAAATTAAGCCAAAATGCCTACCTAGCTTATAGTAGTTCTTCAAAACGTGATATCAGGAAATTCAAGTAAGCTAATAATATATGTTTATTGATTTGCTCTACACAGAGCTATTCTGTGGAGAGCTATGGAAAATGGGTAACTGAAGTCCCTCCAGTATTTTGCAAAATGTGGAAAAATCTAAGGATAATTCACTACAGAAGAAATGCATAATAATGTCATTCCATACTCATGCTTCATGGACCACTGGAATTTATCAGTGATAGGTATCTGGAGGCTCCCTCAGAAAAACTACAATATCACGCAGAAGGTTTGTCTGCAGACACACTGCATAATGTCTCATTAAAAAGGAAGGTTGTGGTTTTACAGGGGAACTGAATATGTTTGAGAATTGTATTCTTATTGGTCTTTTTCCTCATTCACATGCTTTCATTGACATGTGTTTATTAACATTAGGTGAATCAAGTTGTTCAAATTCTTGAGTTAAATCTTGATGGCTTTTAATATGCTCCTATTTCTTCTGGGAAGCATCTTTCTGTTTAGCAAAATTTCTGGCATGAGTTAGCAGCCGAGATGCCAGAGATAGTTTGTTCTTGCAGAAAGTTGGTTCGGCAAAGCATTCATACATATGCATAATTTTAACTAATGTAACTTTAATCCTCTCTAATATATGAGGCAAGAGTAGTATAAGAAGAGACTTTATTGGATCAGAAAATAATCCTAGCGGAACTAGAGAGCTTAGACTTTTAACACGCTCTCAGAAAAGAAATATATCCACACTTTTTTGGAACATATATATCTGTAGTAAATTTATATAAGCACTTCATATATGTGTTTCAGCTTGTTTTGACTTTTCTTTTAGTTATTATTTAGAAAATGAAGTAACTGCAGACCTTTTTTTTTTTTTTCATTTATTTTTTTTTTACTTTGTTTGTCTTTCCTACTATTTGCACCAAGTAACATGACAGGCAGGAATGCATTTAGGACATTGAGTGAATTGCCATTCTGACATCTACAGGCAGAGCTGAATTTGCTCTTTCAGCATAAGACTCAGGAAGTGTTGGTTAGATGAGTAAACATTGGGATGAATTCAGAACTGCCTGGATGGCAGAGCTCAGAGGGTTGTAATAAATAGTGTCAAGCCTAGGTTGAGGTCTGTAGCCAGTGGCATCCTACAGGGGTCAGTACTGAGCCCAGTGCCGCTCTCAAGTTGAGGGACAGCGCACCCTGAGCAAGTTTGCAGAAAACATCAAACTGGGTGGAGTGGTTGACATTTCAGAGAGCTATGCTGCCATTCAGAGGGATCTAGACAGGTTGGAGAGTTGGGCAGAGAGGAACCTCATGAGGTTCAGCAAGAACAAGTGCAGGATCCTGCACCTGGGGAGGAATAACCCCCAGGCACCAGGACAGATTAGAGGTTGACCTGCTGGAAAGCAACTCTGTGGAGAGGGATTTGGGAGTCCAGGTTGACAACAGGTTAACCATGAGGCAGCAGTGTGCCCTCGTGGCCAAGAAGGCCAATGCGATCCTGGCCTGCATGAGGAGGAGCGTTGCCAGTAGGTGGAGGGAGGAGATCCTGCCCCTCTACTCAGCTCTGGTGAGTCTGCACCTGGAGTATTGGGTGCAGTTCTGGGCTCCCCAGGACAAGAAGGACGTGGAGCTTCTAGAGAGGATCCAGCATAGGGCTGTGAAGATGGTTTAGCGACTGGAGCATCTATCTTATGAGAAAAGACTAAGCAATCTGAGTCTGTTTAGTCTGGAAAAGACTGAGAGGAGATTTGATTAATATGTTAAAGTACCTGAGGGGTGATTGTAGGGAGGATGGAGCCAAACTCTTCTTGGTGGTGGTCAGTGACAGGACAACGGACAACAGGTACAAACTGAAACACAGGAAGTGTCTCCATGTGAGGAAGAACTTCTTGATTGTGATGGTGATAGAGCCCTGGAACAGGCTGCGCAGGGACGTTGTGGAGTCTCCTTCTCTGGAGATCTTCAAAATCAGCCTGTGCCATGCGCAGGGGAAGTTGGTTATGTAGGTATGTGGGGGGGTTGGACTAGATGATCTCTAGAGGTCCCTTCCGACTTTAACCGTTCTGTGATAAGACAAAGGCAGAAATTCAGGTATTTTTTTCAGTGTATTCTTTATAGGTTTTGTCACTGTGACAAAGATAAGATTCCAAAATGCAAGGTATTTTTCTTCAGAGCAGGAAGTTTGTATGAGCACAGCAGTCCTTTGAATATTACTGTATAAGGTAGTAAAATCTTTAGGAAATATTTGATACTGAGAAGTCGAGTCCTAGAGATAGTGGTGCAAGCTCATAATAACCATAGAAATTTCCAGCATTATTGGGGAAAAAATGGTTAAAACTAAAGCCATATTTTTTACACTTAAATTTAAAGTGAAAATCTCATGCCAGACTTAATTCTAACTATTAATCCTGAATTCGAGGATTTAAATCAAATTCAGGCTTTCTTAGTTTTAGTGATTTAGTTTAACCATTCTAACATAATCTTTAGAAGGGAAAGTAACAATAGCCTTTAGAAGACTAATATAGAAGGCCTATTAGAACAGCTGGCTCCCACTGAAAAATAACTTTGTATTTCATAACTGATATTGGAATTAGTGATACTTGCCATTGGGAATGAGTTTATGCTTTTATAAATCTAATTTCAACATACAAAAAACACATGTCTTTTTATCTCAAATGCAAATAAATCATGCAATTTAAGCTCTTGAATGCGATAAAAAGATGTTTTGAAGTATTAATTATAATTATATTCTAGAGCTTCAAATAGAGATTTACATGCAAAGCCTTGCACAGAACTTTATTCCAAGATTATTTCAAATTGGTTCCTGGCCACCAAGGTTGCTGTTTTTCAAGGGAGAAGAATCAATGCTTTGTTTTCCTTCAATGTTAAACTGCACTAAGATAGATTTTTGTATTTGGTTTGGAGACAAAATCCACTTGGCACAGTCAAATTTCTGTTGGTTTCCAATCAAAACAACTATTTGGCTTGAGTTTATGGGTTTGACTTACTCTCAGATGAGACTTTTTTCGCAACATAGGTAAGCAGTAGCACAAATGCAGAGATAGATACAGATGCTCATAATAAAACTATCAGTCCACTGGTTATTTTTCCCTCTATATTTCTCTTCTTGAGTTCATGCATAAAACTTATAACACATCTGGACTTTTTAGCAGAATTTGTATCACAGTGATGCAGAGGTTAATGCTTATTCCTTTTACTAACCCTATATAACATGTTAGGAAAGCAAGCAGTTACTGCTTTTCCCTTGTAATTCTATTCAAAGTAACAGACAAATCCCTGGAGATTTTTTTAAAACATTTTTTCTCTAAAATTCTGCATATTTCTATCCTCTGTTTTTGTTAAATCCTTTGAAGCTAATTCTGCATTAGAAGTGCTCAATTCTATTTGTGAACAATAGCTATTAAGAACTCAATGGCAGTTGCACTCAATGTGCATCTTTGCTGCACCTACATGTAACAGATTACACTGAGTTCGAGGCTATGAAAAATCAGTGCCTGTGTGATCAATGCCTGCATGGGGACAGATTGTCCTCTGGTGTAGTTCTGTGGCTACTGATGGAAAGATGTCAGTTTCACCAGCTGTGGATGTGACTTCCTGCAGTCAGGAAGAAGCTCACTATAAGCAGGATAACTTTCAAGATGAATTGTAAATCTTCAGCATTTAAGAAATGTCTTTGTGAGATTAAAACAAGAAGAATGTATCATGTTAGCTTTTATGTTTCTTTCAATCTCTAATATCTGCTTTTCTCAAGATGGTCTGTCTCTGAATGTAAACATTTACATGTTGATGTACACATACCCCAAATATGTATACATACACATCATATCTACAATAATTTACAAATATCGAAATGAGTGATAACAGCAGAAAGAGACTGACAAAAAGGCTGAGTAAATCTATATTCTGAATCCCCACATAATCTTTTTATAGTATAATAGAAAACAATAAGGAAAAATTCTCTCCGGCAAAGATTATGGAACAGACAGATTATGCAATAACTTTTTCACTTCTTTAACATGTTACACAACCTTAGTAACTTGGTATTTTTCATTATTATGTGTTTCTTAGAGTCAGTGATTACTTTAGGAAGTTACTTAAAAATAACAATAAATGTTGCAGATTATTATAAGGCACTAACACTAGGAACTCAACACTTTTTTATCTTTAACATATGCAAGAAAAATAAGAAGGCATGAGAAACCTTTTGTTTCTTAATTGTGCTTTTAATTTCTTTTTTTTTTTATGCAAATATTATACACCATAGGAGAAAACAGGTCAAGGCAATTAATCAGAGCAGTGTCTGGTGGCAAAAGAAAGATCAATCACTACAAAAATATACATATGAAGGAAAAAGAGCTTGACAAAGAGAAGGCAGCTCTTCATCCTATTCCTTTTGGTCTCTATATGAAACAAAGAAAGGAAAGATTTCACTTAAAAGTTTAAATGAGTTATTAAGTGACCAAAGGGTAACATGAGAGAAAGTCTCAAAGCAAATTATAGTAATTATAAGATGTTAAACAGCTTCACTCCTTTCTCTGGTAAAAAGAAAAAAAAAAGTTCTGACTCTTGAGATATGCATCAATTTCACAGGACTACGTGAAAAGACTTCAGTCATTTCAAACAAGTTTGGTTTAATCCTCAATAGGCATGAGCCCCTTTCACGAGAGGCACTCGATATCAGGCATCCCTTCACAATTTCTGTTCTTCTGAGAAGGTGAAAAGACTGGACGGAGCTGAAGATCAAACCAGCCTTTCATCCCTAGAAGTGGTAGGTGAAGGTTAGAAAACATAGCTGCCAGGCAGAGGTTTTATACACTCTGTGTGAGAATTATTGGTATTTGTTTCCCCAGCACAGTTGTGATTTGCAAAACAAAGCATACCCCAGAGATGCTGCACTTTCAAACTTGTGTATGTCTGGAAAGGAAAAGAAGAATTATTCAATGGGAAATCACTAAGCTTGATATATCTGGTCCCAGTTTTATGTTCAGTCACAGACTTCCTACTTCATCAATTGAAATTAAGGATTCTTGGGGCAGCAATATTTAGGTACCAAAAGAAATTAAGTAATCTGCATGTAAAGTTTCTGTATTTCTCTTGCTGGACATAAATAGAGATGCCTAAATCCTGTGAACAACTTCTGTTTGTCTTAGTCTCTGCAGATTTTCAAAACTGGTCCCAAACTGGCATTTATGTAGATAAGTCCTACTGATAATCATGAGCAGACCATGCCTTTCTCTTGCCTTATCTCCACATGCTCCAGACAACACCATAGGATGCATCTTTTCATTATTTCCCTAGAGGAGAGAAGTTTAATTTCAAGTTCCTGCCCTTGCAGGAGACTTTTTCCTAGCTCTGAGTGGAAAGACTTGGCTATCAGGCTTTTAGTGACACTAATGAGACACCTATTATGCAAGAGACTCTATCCAGAGTTTAGGACACTCCAGAATGGATATGGAGTGGAGATTTGAAATCCTGGAGTTTAGGGTGGCTCAATTCTGCCTGCTGCTGTTTTGTTCTGTTTTTCATTCAAGTCTGTAGAACCGGTTAAAAACTCACAATTACTGCTTCATTCATTCATCCAAGAAACTTAGTCACCACTAGAAATACCATACAGTCCTCAATATGCTTGCAGTTCAGCTTCATAAACCGATTACTTTAAAGGTCTTAGAGTCCTGTGTCATATATATATATTTCATCTCCCATATGACTTAAAAATGAAATTTTACTATAGTTATTTTCACTATATTTTGTGGCATTTTCTTTCCCTCTAACTGTTCTAGTTTTTAGAGCTCTTTAATATTACTTTATGAATTATTAGCTTGGGACCATTTTCTGCCTCTATTTCTTCCTGAAATGGTTCTGTATCCATCTGATACATTGCATCTAGTAATGATCACTTCTGTGATTTTCTGGACTCTTCAAAGCAAGTTACATCCTCAAATGATGGCAACAAAGGAACAGTTCCAAAAGGTTCTTGCCCATTGATCTCCGTAGTTGCTGAGGCAGTGACAGTGACAGATATAGCAACTGCTGAAAAGGAAATACACTAAATTTCAAATTCCAGTTGTACAAATGTATTCCAGACTAATTCATGCACACAGATTTCCATTTCAACACTGGAAATCACATACTTTGAACAGATACACCATCACATTGGAAGACTTTTATTGAAGCAAATGCAGTCTGTGTGCACAAGCAATATTTATAATCTGTATATGAAAATATGATGCATTAAATCTACACCTGTCTCTGCATGAAATTTGATTTTCTGCAGTACTAAGAATTTTTGCACTCTAATGTTGTATTTACCTTTTATTTTTCTAGCTCAGGGTTTTGTTCAGTGTATTAATCTCTCGGTTCACCCATAAAGATGTATTTTGTGAACCTGCAAAATTGTGAACTAAGTCTCTAAAGTGTTTCAAGTGATTACAGACACTATTTTATCTGCTTTGTGTTTTAGCTCTGTAGGTTTGGGGTTTTTGTGATTGTTTGTTTGGATTTTTTTTAGGTATTGCTTTTCTTTTCAGTACTTTCAGTATTAGGGCACATTAAGTTACAAAGTACATTCCAGATTTTATTCTATACTAGTTGTGTGCCTATGTTTCCTTTCATATTAGTTTTAAACACGCAAAGAGAGACTATAACTCTCTATAGATGGCATTCTGTATTAATAAATGTCTTCATAGAACACCAAATCTAGGAATGTTTTGCCTTCTCAGAAAGGGACTCCAATTCTGTTTATTATGAAAGATTCCACTTCTTTTTGGCAAGATGCCTGTCTCCAGGCTCCAAAATTCTAAATTAATTCTCTCTCTTTTTTTTTTTTTTTTAGCAGATTTCAGAATTTACACATAGGGAGATACAATTCAGTGGTAACTATCAGAATAGTCTGGCATAAGAGAATGGATCAATCAGAGGAATATGAGTATGTAAAAACCTAACCAAGCCAATTTCAGACAAGTATTTTCTATTAATGCTTAGAAGTCTGTAAAAATTTGGAAATGTGTTTATCTTATTAAAAGAACTGCATTCTGATTTTTGTAAAAATTGTTATCCTAACTGCTACAGTGATCTGTAAGCCCCACGTAGTATCTAGAAAGACTTTGCAATGAGTATTTCAAGAACTTTGACTTGCTGTATTTGTTCCCAGGCTATGATATACTACTAGGTTATGGAGGAGTGTTTTTCACCTGGGAAAAGCTATCCATGAAAAAAATCCACGAAAAAAGTCATTCAAACACTCCAGAAGTTGCTTGTTCTGGTATAAGAAATGACCTATTTTTCTGCCTTCTGTCAGGCAAGGCTGCAATACATATGAGCTTGCAATGGCTGGAGCCCAAGTTCTCAGACTAAGTCTCTGAGTAAAGAGAAGCTAAACATGTTGCACATGGGAAAGACTGATCAGCAAGAAGGGTTCTCTTCAGTGCATATCTGGGAGCATCCAAACTCTTGAGACCCAACTGGTAGTAGAGAATCTCATCATGAAAGCACAGGAGTAGTTGTGAAGAACTCCAGACTGTGAAGACAGTAACAAAGTTATATCATATAGAGGCTCACATTACTCACAAAGTTTGCTTAAAATTAAGGCAAGATGGGAAAACAAGAAAAAGATCTCTGACAGCCTTTTCTACTCTGAATGTTCTTTATAACAGACAGTTATTACACTTCAGAGCATGACAAACAAGTGGAGGACCAGGTTTTCTTTAATTTCTTCCATTATGGGCAGAGATTCAAAGTAGAAAGAATTTGAGCGCTTTTAGGGACAATTTGGGTGAATATTATAAAATATTAAGCAGCATGTAAACAAGCTGATTATAACATGCTATACTGAGTTTAAATTTGTTGGCCACTTGGATTATACAGATTACTATTTTTTTCCAAATAAAAAAAGAAGAGCTGATTTTTTGGCAAGTATTTAAATGCATGAACAAAAGTAGTTTTTTTTTCCAAACCAAATTTACTGGTTTGTTTCTGAAACAGCTTTGTTAGTGTTTATTACATAAACGTGAAATGTGCTCTGTTGATTATTTAATAAACGCAAAATAGGTTAAATATATTTGTTTTGCAGAAAAAAAAAAAGTGTATGTGTATAGTTTGTCAAATTAATATAATTGGCACTCGTTTCCCTTGCTACAAATTACCATTTGCAGAATTTAAATAATGCCCTAACAGAATTATTTTGGCTGTGGTTGCAATCTTTGTATTGAATGCTAAATCAAAAGGAAACCATTAGATTAATGTCAATGTTAAAATGACGTGAAAGGAAACTGAACGCACAGTCCATTTTTTTTTACATTTTGCACATTCCTTTGGTCAAGAGTTGTTCTTTTCTAGTAATTATTTCTCCTACTTTGCTAAGTAATGAGAAAAAGAGTCTTATTAAAAATCGTCTCTGAGCAATAATAACAAAAGTTATAAAATGTCAGCCAAGCTAATCCTCACTTATGTAGAAGTAGGTGGAGGAGGTGACATGGGTATGTTGCGGTCATTGAAATTAAACCAATTTTGGAAGAAATTATTGTTCATGACACTAAATCAGAGCAACTTATGCACTGGAGGATATGGCTGTCATTCAGAGGACCTCAGATAGCCAGAAAGATGAGGCTGAAATATCAAGTTTAAAAAAGACCAAATCAAACTCCTGCATCTGGCACAGAATAGACCCATGCATTAGTACAAACATGGAAGAAAAGGTCCTGGAGATCATCATGGACATCAAGTTGAATATGATACAGTAGCGGATCCCTGTAGCGAAGACTTAACTGGCACATGTGAGCCTTCATTTGGATTACTATGCCCAATTTGGGGGTCCTGACTGCAAGAAGGGCATGCTGAAGGCAATGGAGTGGAGGGCCAGTAAAATGGTTTGAGAATTTTGTCACTCAAGTTATGAGGAGAGGCTGAAGGAGACAAGTTCCTTTATCCTGAAAAAAAAAAAAAAAAAAAGTAAGGAAGAATCTCATTGCTTTCTCTGTTGTATAAACCAGAATTATAGAGAAAATGAAACAAGAGTCTTGTAAAGTGAAAGGCCTAGAGGCAATGGTTACAAGTGGCATCAAAATAAATTTCAGTTGGACATAAGGAAAAAATAATATGTTAATAATAAAAGTGGTTATGGTCTAGAACAAGTTGAGTTGGCAAGCTCAACTCTCTACCTATCTCTACCCATGGTGTTTCAACAGCTCAGCTGAACAAGACAATCTGATCTAATTTTGAATTTCACACTGTTTTGAATGGTCTCTTTCAATCAAAATATTTCTATAAATCTGACCAAAGTAACCTTCATTAATGTTTCCAGGAAGTTTTGGACATGTGCTATATAGAGACACACATCGAATTAAGACATATTCTGAAGCTGTCATCTTTGATTGTGTGCCTGAAATGTTGCATAAGAAGGTGTGGATGCAATGTTAAATGGAGTGGATGATACAGTGACATAAATAAGGCAGAGATACCCAATGCCTCCTTTGACTAAAGCTAACTAATAAGGACTCCCAGACCTCAATATTTAGACGGAGCATGAAGAGAACCAGTGGTGGATAACAGTCAATTCAGAGACGATTTGCAAGAACTTAGTCCTCAGTGCTCAGTCCTCATCCCTGAAAAAGTTAATTTCTATAATCTTTGAAGGATCTTGGAGACTGTGGGGTAAAGGCCCGACTTGGCTTGAGAAAGGCAGATGTTTCACCCATCTCTAAAAAAGGGCCAAAACAACAATTCAGGGTGTTCTGGCCTGACTGGCAACTTCCCTTTAGTTACTGGAAAAATTATGGAGCATGTTTCTAGATACGTGAAAAAGGAGAAAAAAGTTACCATGGATTTACTAAGGTAAATCATACTTAATCAACCTTCTTGCCTTCTCTGATAAAATAACTGGATTTATGGATGAGGAAAGAACAGTGGATACCATTTGTGTCTTATTTTAGCAGCACTTAGCAGGACTTTAACACAGTATCCCTCAATATTCTTGTACCCAAACTGATCTGTTACGTTCTGTTATGACGCATGGTCAACTGGATTTGTAAAATAGTGATTGAATGGTCAGGTTCAGGGGATGGTGGATAAAGGGAATAGGGTAAGTGCTGTACAACCTGGTCTAACCTCATAGCTGACCTTTCTTTGAGCAGGAAGGTGGACTAGACATCTCCCAAGGTCACTTCCAGCCTAAATGATCCTATGACCCTACTGAGCATTTAGATATCTTTTGCAAGTGTAAAGTACACTAAAGTGGAGGTAGTATAAGAGAAATCAATCAGGCCCAATAATAACTGCAATTCATGCATCAAAAATACAAACAAAATATGTAGGATTTTCATCTTTCCCGATCATTGGGCTTAACAGGTTACAAAACACAGGACGTTTCCATCTTCAAAAAGAAAGTTGAGGTGGCCTTAAAAGAAGTATGTAGATAGCTCTAGATATGCCCCTTACTCTACTCAAATGAATAACTCCCCTGAACTATTTCCTTGCCCAAGTATTTCCTGATTTTATTAACCATTAACTCCATGGAACTAATTGAAAAAGAAGACTTCTGGCCTTGTTTAAAGCTTACTTTTTTACAGCATGATATGATATCCTATCAAGGGTAACATAATGGTAGATGATTGATCTTTGCTGGGGAAGAAAGAATTACATGGGAATTTATGGGAAAAAAATAGAAACTTTTCTTCTATTCCTCCTAAAGAAGGCATGAAATGGAGTTTGAAGAGCAGATGAGTTTATGCACCTAATTTTCAAAAAAAAGAAAAGAATTTTCTAAGACTCACAACAGGAATAATAGCAGTGATTTGGAGGAGGGAACAGGAGATAAGTTTGAGATAAGAATGTTAATTACTCTCAATGAGACAGAAATATATAAATTTTAAATTTTCTTATCATTAATGAAAACTGTTTTATAAATGTCTGTAAGGTGTTACTCAAGTTATCTATTTAGGACCTCAGTCTTTTTGAACTTTTTCTATTTAATTTTTACCACAATAAATTTAACCCCTCATTTAGTTCACAAAAGTTGGTTAGTTTATGACAGTGAAGATATGCTCATGTATAACCTTAAACATATGTGAAAACACCTTGTTGGGATAGGACTGGTGCTTTGAAGTGTGGTGCTTTGAAGTGGTTTTAACTTACTGAACTCTACCTGATAATGGGAGCTGTTTCATCCCTACCCATCCCATTATGCAGTTGTTAAAAGAACAAGACATATTGGGCTTTATGGTAGGTGCCAGAGAACATGGTCTGTTCCTTGAAAATCTTTAAAATACAGTCCTTACCCAGTGTCCTTTTCCTTGGCACTCTCCACTAACTATGCTTCTGTGCCACTTTGCACACTGAGTTTAAAATAGCAGCTGAATAACAAAATATTATGATTAATAAGGAACAGGGGGACAAAATAATACCAGAAATATTGCATTGCAATTAGAAAGCAGAATGATGTGTGTGGACTAACATTTCAAGTTATATCGGTCTACTATAAACAGAGGAATGTGAGACATTTCAGATTCTGCAGAGAGAAAAATTGAAGAGTCTGGGACTATTTACTTGAGGAAAATAATAAATACTGGAGGACATGATGTGGGTGTAAAAATGCAGGAAAAAAAGTGGATTTTTTTTTTCCTGATGACAATAAACACTGCAATTAATATAGCTTCCTTAATCTTTTTCAATCTTTTTAACACAGTCAAAAAATAGCAGGAAGAAGTTGCTTTTACTATACATAATTTAAAGAACATTATAGCAATAGAAAACAAAACCGTAGCATTTATATATTCTTCACACATCAGGATTGCAGCTACCTACAGATAACTGGCAAGGATCAGAAAAACAACTGAGTATTCCAAATACGAACATACCAGATGCCATTTTGGATAAGATCTGTGATTCGGTGTTTGTCCATTAGCCTTCCCTGTCACTAAGCAATTTCAGAAAAATCCTATAATAAACAATTTGAGAAAAATCAGCCCCAGGAAAGTTCTCCTTTCTAAGTCCAGTTCAATTTTAACTCATGAATTGGAGGGTTTATCTTCCTTTAATTTCTGATTCAATTCTTCTTCTAGTTCATTAAATTCCTCATCTTCTTTTTGTATCCTCCCTAATTTATTGCCCTGTGGATACTCTGTGGTAATGAGTTCCACAATCATATCCTAAGTGAGAAAAATCATTTCTTTGTTTCATTTTGAATTTTTCTATTTTGTTGAATCTTTCCTTATTTCTTAACCACAGTGGAATGTATTTTCCATTTCTTTAAGAAATTTACTTCCTCCTTCTGTTCCTTATTACTCATAACATTTGGTGTTTGTCTCAATACATTTTCTACATGAAACTTCCATTACTCTTGCTCTCTGAATCTTATGTCTCTTTTGCTCTATAGTTTCTCCAGAGAGAGAATTTTTGAATATACAGCTGAGTCTAGTGTGGCATAACTTTTTCTATGGAAAGCTGTATGCAGTGGTTGATAATATGTCCTTCATGTTTACTTAGAATTTCTTATACGTACTTCACACAGTGGCATTAAAAGTAGAGTCAGTAATAAACCAGAGGTTTTGAGGGTATGTTGCAATATGGCTCTTGGTAAAATGAATATTGCTTCCTTTGGATATTCATGTTTCATTAGTTCCTTTAAGGAAATAAAGCTTCCATTAGTTTTCATTTATTTTTCTCAGACAAAATCCTCAATTAGCAGAACTGATTAGAAAAATTAAATTTTTTTTTTCACTAGAAAGTGGTTCTTAACATTTCCAATAATTCACAGAAATAGTTTTCTTCAAACAAAGTTCCAGTAGAGTTCAAATGATTTTTTCCTACCTAATTCCTCAACAACTGACCAAAAACCCTGCTTTGTTTCATCCAGAGGATAGGTTTCCAGGATTTCTGGATCTGAGACTTCTCCACAGAATTTTGTTAGAAAAACAAACAAAAATCCTTTATTATCACAGAAGAATGACCCTCAACAAACAAACAAGCAAAAAGAAATAAAGAAAGAATATTGCCCCTGTGAGGTGTTTATTTTTCCTAGAATGGCCTTAATCAAAGTATCATATTAAGAGCCTGTCAATCTAATGAGCCTTGGTGAAAACAGATGGTGGGTTAGCTATGGAAAATCTTCAGATTTTAATTTACTGTTGCTTCTGCTACAACAGCTTTCATACCTCTATCCCATTTTATATGCTTGAAAACAAAACAAAGATGAAAGTAAATTTTGTAGGACCGAGTAGATCTGATCAAGAAGGATCTCTCTTTTTTTTTCCCCAAGCATAACTACAGTACTACCACAAAGCAGAATCTAATATTGTACCACATACTTTATTTCATTATTCTTATTTATTTACTTATGTATTAGTTTTGTCCTTTGGATCATTTTCTAATGTTATCATACAGCAACTAAATCAGAGACTAAATGTATGTTCAGTTTCTAGTACAATGGATTTAAAGTCTATTTAAGTTTCCAGTTACTTGGAAAATAGTAATTACATGTTGGTCTGCTTGGATCCAGGTTTTTATGCTGGAATATAAAATCAAAAAGTTTTCAAGTAGCATATGACCTTATAGCCTATCACATTTTTTTTTTTCTGTACTGCAACAGAGAGCATTGGAAACTCTATTACTGAGAAAAATGTGGCATTTTCATTATAAAATCTTCAAGAAATAGTGATAGAAAAAAAAAACAGAAAGCAATTCAAGAAAAATATGTGAAAAAGAAGACATGTGGCTGATATTGATAGAGAGCTTATTTCTGCCCAATAAATTGTAGAAATTGCTCAAGAACACTCCATCTTTGAAAAAAAATGACCTTCTATGATACTGCCACAGTCAAACAGACCTTTAGTGAACTTCTGAGCAAATAATCATCATGTGAGTCAAAACTGCCTAAGGTCAGTTTTAACTCAAGCATCCAGTTTCTCTAGGATTTCTAGCAAAATTAAAAGAATAAATTCAGAACACTGTAACTGACACATATCAACTATTTCTTTTTTTTTTTTCATCTTTTTTCTCTTTCTTATTTTCAGCATACTCATTTAATTTGCACAATGACAGGTTCCTAGATACATAAGAAACTCCAGTGAGGTAGAATATATTCATCAATTAATTGCAGTAGGAATATTAGATAGGTCTTCTTTAATCTACAGGCAAGGCAGGCCTTATCTGTGAGGTAGAAAAGTAAAAATATGCTCAGCACATCTCTACATATTAATTATTGTGGTTACATCTACAGTCTTGCACATTTATATGCTAACCTTGTCATTCTATGGAATCTGAACTGATATCGAACTGCAAGTGCATGAGTTAAGTATAAAAGAAAGTTAAATCAAAGGTAGGATGGAAGGTCTGGCAATGGCAATAGGAAAACTTAAGATGTAAAGTCACTTCTTGATTTGGCTGCATGTATGCTGAGAATCAAGTCACATATTCCTTCTGCTAACCCTATTTTCCCTATCAATAAAACATGGAAGATATTTTATTCAACTTTTTGGTTAGTTATAATTATTTGTCTCTGAGTTCTTGTGGGGGGAGGAGGGAGGTTGGGTCTTAGAGGAGGCTTGTATGGAAAAGAGCACACTACACTTGTCAATTGAGAATTCTCAGCTCTACCAGCATATGGGTAAGTAATAAGACGCATTGCAGCATATAGATGCTCTTATTTCAAGTAGCAAGTACAGGCAGGTATAATATTACTGAATTTAAATGGGCAACTGAAGGGAGAATAGCAATCAACACAATGGTAACCACTTTTTGTCATTCTGAGACCTTTAAAACAGAAACAAAGGGAAAAAACCTTATAGCTACTGTGTATTTCTAAGCTTGAATGCCATCGTCATTAAAGAAATATGCTTTATATATATATGATGTACACCTTTGCATTTTCACATTTCTTGATTTCTTGTTCCTATATGTAAATATATATTTAATATCAAAGAGTATTTGAGATTCTTCTGTCCAGCACAAGAAAGATTTATTTATTTATTTATTTATTTATTTATTTATTTTTAATAAAATATTCTTAGATGTAATGGGATTAGAGTAGTTGATCTGGATTGACTGTCAGAAATTGCTGAACATGCAGAAGTGTCAGAAAATTCACAGTAATTTTGAACCTTACTTTAGAGGTCTGTTAAATAATTTCAGTAGAAGAAAGCTTTAGTCTGAGTTGTTCTGAAACAAAACCATGGTACAGTAGAAGTAGCCCCCAAAATGGATATAAGATATACTACCTTCCTTAATAGATGATAGACGCTAAAAGACAGACTAAATTATCCACGCCTTTCTTTTAAAAGGAGGAAATAGGGCACTACAGTACTACTGCATGACAAATTGTTATTCAGCAGGCAGCTTGATGAGGGCAGCTTTATAAGTGGTTTAAGGTTAATGATGTTTAATTTTTATATGACTACAGCTGCCTGTAAATTTTGCAAGGTATCCAAAAGGTAATTTGGACATCAAAATAAATAGCTGTTAATAAAAACAGTCTTTAAAAAATGGATAAATTTAATGCTGGGTTGAACTTATTGGCACAGAACTGTGAAAATTTCAGATGAGAAGTACATCTAAGCTACAATTTTTGTAATTCAATATTTGGAAGTAGTAAGTGAATGACCTATTAATAAAATTAATGTTAATTTGTCTGCAATACCCTGCATGCCTTCTTATGTGTTTCTTTTTTCACTTCTCATTCAGGTTATAGGAAACTTAGGCTTATTTCTGATGTAAACACAACACTGAACAGAGAGGAAGCCCCAGTATTTTTAACCTGAAATCAGTATGTTGTGGGATTGGGTCTACATATTTCTGAAATCTGGTTTTCATTAGTCAGTCATTTTGATAAGAGCAACCAGTAACATACTCATTTTGTCTATATGCTTCACATAGCACATAGGAATTCATGTTTATGAGAAAAAAAAAAAAAACATACATAGATATGTGAGAGTGAACACATGTGTGGCACTGGCAAGATAAAAATCTATGAAACATGAAGCACTGAGAATTAATTAACATTCAGATCTGTTTGAAAAAAAAAAAAGAACACTCTAGTATCACACTGTGACAAAAGCTCCACAAGGGTGTAAGCAATTTTTGTAGTCTTTCTGCTTGGTATGCTAAACAAATTACCCCATGAATCTGAATAACTGTCAGAAAACGAACTTTGAGTCCTGGAAGGCCATTCTGCCTATGCACGTATGTGTATATTTGTATGTATATCTATATTGATCCTCTATTTTTTCATCTTGTGAAAACCTAAAGTAGACTTGTTTTTGAAGTACAATCCACAATACCGATTTGTGAACAAAACATTTCATTAATGCATTTCATTTGTGATTAATTCGTGGACTGGTCGGTCCATAGAAATGTTTTGAACAAATAAATTGCTTAGGTTAAACCATATCAAAATATTCCATTTTGATTGCAATTACTTTTTGCTTTATAAAAATTGAAAAAAAAATGACACAAAGGTAACCTCTTTTTGAAAAGTGAAAATATTTTAACCATTTTAAGTTTTTCTCTTTTATCTTCTTTCCAGTTCAAGTAATGCCATAGATACAAATTTGAAATTCTCCTTTTTGGACTACAAATATTTTCAGCTATAAACTGTGTGTTGTAGATGTAGCTGACCTGGATGGAAAGATTTGCATCACTAAGTGGAAATATCCCTAGTCCTTCTCTTTCTTTTCCTGCTTGGTATACTGTGTTTTGATATTCTAATTAAAATCTTAACAGAAATATTCTATGATTAATACTATAAAGAAAACAGAAGTAGAATTACCTCAAAAATCGCTTTGGTCTTCCTAGAGTTATTTTCAGAAGTACCCACTTTTTTGTTTATTAAGACCTCCAGGGCTCAAGTCTCAAGTGAAATTGGATTTGTATCATGATAAAGCAAAGGTTATAGCACCAAACTCTCAGCACAAGCCCTACGTGAGGATCTCCCATCACAGTTCTGGACTCCAGTCTCCAACCACTTTCGTTCACCTCTTGCTCCCCTGTTCTGAGATGCCATCTCCAGCCACCTCTCTACAAACCTTAGCCCTGGGAGCCCTAAATACCAGCTGGCTCCAACAGAGCAGGTTGGGTACATAATGAGGATTCAGCAGAAGAGTTCACTAATTTCACTGTAAGACCCTATAGGGTCAACCAAGGTGATGCTGCAGAAGCTTTACTACTATTGCAGACATTGTTTCATTGCTTTCTGAAAGCCAGGTAATACTCTGGAAGAAGAATTTCACAAGTGGAGCAGCACTTGATGCAGCTCATCAGTTACCTAGAAATTACCCATAATTACCCATCAGTTACCCAGAAACCTTCCAAACAAGAGAATGTGCCATTTTCACTGAAAAAAAAAAAAAAAAAAAAAAAAAAAAAAAATTTAAAGTAGTGGACTGCAGCTCGGTTACAATTTGAGATGCAGTTATCATACAAATAGTTTTGCATTTTACTCTGAAAGGGTTAGAGATGTGTTCCTCTCTTTTTTGATCTTCATAAAAGCATCTGTTCACACACCAAAAGCACTGAGTTGAAAAAGAATGATAAGAATGTTACAGTGTAAGAGGAGGCTTGGAAGACAGTCAAAGGGTAATTTGATAGTTGGTTTCTTTAAAAGACAATGTAGAAAAGGTCTTCTACTTTATTGTTTATTTTTAAATAAAAATAAAGTGGTTTTTATTTTTCAGATTCTATATGAGATTTTTTTTCTGTCTTGGAAAACTTTGAGGACATCCAAAGTTGAATGGAACATGTTCCAAAAGTGAAATAGAACGAGAGACAAAAATGCAGCTATTTGTAAGCATCAAAATTTCAGCATCTATCAAGGATACCCTGTCTGAAAGATGAGACAGAAATCCACAAAGTCATACATTGTGGAAGAGTTAAACTTAAATCTGTGTGGCCCAAGAGTAGCCAGAGCAAAATTTTTCTACAGTATTCAAGGAGGAATTCATAGAAAGCCTTTGTGAATTTTTTTCAATATTTCCTAATAATAATAATAAAAATAAAAATAAAAGGTAAAATCTCAGCAATTTTAGCATGTAAACTACCTTAATAGGCAATCACAACAAAAACAAGATTTACAGACTTAGATTAGAAATAGATAAGACATGATTCTAGGTGCTCAAGCACCTAGATCACCATTTCTAGCACCCTTTCTAACACTATTTCTAGGTGCTCGAGCACCTAGATCACTATAAGCAATCTAGGTGCTTTCTCACATCTTTCTCACATCTCTCACATCTTTCTCATGTGAGAAATTCTATTCTGATCCTAAAACTCAGAGCAGAAGATCTTCCATAGGAAAAAAAACTATGGTCACTCCAAGTTCTCACTTGATAGGAGAGTTATCTCAACACATTCAAAAAAAAAAAAAAAAAAAAAATTTGTTAATTTTTTTTTCTTAATAAGATTAATAATTAGAATAATAAGATTTCTTAATAAGATTTTTGAGTATAGTGAACCCCCCATTTTCTCCTGAAAACCACAGGAGAAAAAAAAATTATTTGTGCTTAAGCACAGCAACACAGCTGGGCAGATTTGAGCACTTGGTGATCATTAAATAAACAAAACCTAAATTGCTTGCTGAGCTTTCACCCTAGCAATTACTTTAAATTTAAGTCAATGCAAGGAAGGGAGGAAGGAAGGAAGGAAGGAAGGAAGGAAGGAAGGAAGGAAGGAAGGAAGGAAGGAAGGAAGGACGCAAGGAAGGCCGGACGGCAGGAAGGAAGGAAGGAAGGAAGGAAGGAAGGAAGGAAGGAAGGAAGGAAGGAAGGAACTGGTGTTTTGTGGTGTCTACTTTCTTGTTCATGCATTAGGAACACGTCTGAAAGAGGCTAATATTAAATGATCTACAGAAAAGAGGTAGGGGATAACATGTTGTTACCAAAGGTCTCATTTTATTTCTGTATATCTCTACAGACATGTTATCTTCATGAACTAAAAATACACCAATAAATAT
>JAWLRI010000104.1:1064504-1081236 GCA_034781795.1 Crypturellus tataupa | reverse complement strand
AGGAAGGAAGGAAGGAAGGAAGGAAGGAAGGAAGGAAGGAAGGAAGGAAGGAAGGAAGGAAGACAATCCTGAATACAGCAAGCATTCTTCTCTCTACCCCCTCTCACATACTGTGGCCAACAGCTAAACTTCCTGTTACATTCACAGCAGAGTTCATTACATACAAAAGAATGAGTGGAAGAAAAAAAAAAAAAAGAAGAGTAATGATGGGTGAAGCTCATCATGTGCTATTTATGCTAGGAAGACTTCAGTAAAGTGGGTATTTTTAGGCTCTCTGTGATTCTGGAGAGAGCAATCTTATGAAATACAAAGAATTAGGAAAGTAATGAAAAAAACATTCACAATTTCAAACCCATCAAACCCCAAATTCCACCATCCCCATCCTGGCTTTTTTTGCCAGTTGATACACTGCATGGTGTTACAGAGATCTCTCTGTACATGTTCCCTCATGGCTGTACATTACATTAAGAGTTAATCATCACATCCCCCACTGAAAGCCATAATTCTATATTAGTAATTGCACAATTAGTTAACGTGGTAACAAATTGTAATGCTACTGGGTATTATGATTCTGAGATAGAAATGAGTGGTGAGAGGAGGAATTTTTTAAAGGAACAAAGCGCTGTCTAACAACAAGGAGTGGGGGGGAAATGCATGTAGAGAGAAGACGCAGTGCATCTAGAATACTCATTTTTCTTCCACTAGTGTCACATATCCTTTTTAGTCATACGTTCTCTGGAATTTTTTTTTTTTTCTCTTGTTATCAATCCCCTAGAAGTCTGAAATTCCTACTAAGTTTTCCTCCTTTCCACTGGTCCTTCAAGTGAAGGTAGCTAGTTCTTATGGAAAGAATCAGCCCCTACAGACCAGTTTGCTGAATCATCTCTGTGTGGGATTCCTATTTTGTGAACACTTCCACTGATGGAAACACTAATAAAGTGGGATGTTACTCATAGTAACTTCAATAAAGCAATACTTTCCTGTCTTGAAACTAAAATATTCCGCCCAACAGCCATTTTATTATGGATGATCACCATATGACCTTCAAACTAAGGTTTGAAATTACATTCTTTCATAAGTCACATCCAACCTATCGAGGTGAGCAGAGGGGTTAGCAGTGTCCTCTCGGTCCTTCTTGGTCTGAAGAGCCAGATGCTGTCCCACACAACAACATCTGTGGTGATAGCTGTTGGCTGAAGCACTCCTATTCACTTTGCATCCAAGAGTCTTAGAGTAATAAAATCTTTTACAAAGGGCTCATTACTCATGTTCATGTTCATGCTCATGTTCATGCTCATTTGATCACTCAGTAGTCCCATGGAAGCCTCTGACTTCTTCATAAGTAATGACTTCTTCATAAACATAAAACTAAAGATAGACGCAATTCATCAATTTATGCAATGCTGGGAGAATTTGTCACCAGTTGTCATGAAATTTCAGAACTCTGTTGATAGGAAAATTAAAAAGAAAAAAGACTATGCAGGTCACATAATGGTCCTCCGCTAGGAACTGTCTCTAATCTGCTCTTTCTCATCTGTGATCACACAGATGAGATTTGCAGATCACACAATGATTCACTACTGGTGAGATCTCTGGTGAAGCAACGGCTAAATAGCAATTCCATTATTCTCAGAGCTCTTTTTTGTTTGTTTGTTTTATGAAAGTAGGACCTTATAAGAAAGGTTTTCAAAAACTACTAAATGCAAGTTTTGTGTGTTGAACTGACAAATAACATTAAAAAAGCCCCCACATATGTAACATCTGTTTAAAAAAAATGACAGGTAAGTCTAAAGGAGACACAGGAGGGGAATCAACTTGCAGAGCAACACCTGCTTCAGGCTAAAACAGTAAAATTCAATTCATTTTCATACAACATATTTCATACAAAGACTCTCAAAACACTTTGTAGCAAGAGATAAGATGACAAGAATAACTTGTTACAGAAGAGGTTATTTCAGCTCTCACAGAGACAGAAAAGACAGGAATCTGTGTGTAGAAATGGACTGGTCTAGGGAAAAAAAAGAATTGTGAATTCAAAGGAGGGAAAAAGTAAATATTCTTGCACAGTATGACACAAAGGATGGAGGAACAACAATCATGAGAAAGAAGCTTTCATGGGGACTCATGAAGATGAGGAAGTTTCCCCCTTATTTAAACCTTGCTTCTAGCATTTTCATATAACAATTAAATTCCTCAGCCTTGCAGGATAGGTAACTGTTTTGCACAAGCCAAAATTTAGGCATAAACCTCTACATTGAAAGGAGTGGTCCCAGCAGCAGAAGCAGCTTCCTATATAAAACAACTGGATGATGAGAACTGAGATCGATAATACTGACACAAAAGATGGCTTGGTTAAATTAATCAGGTAAAGCATTTCCACATTTTTGGTGAAATACTGTTTGTTATATTTTTCAGCAGATCCATAACTGCTTGTATTCTAGTCTGAATGCTTGAATTACTCATTGAAAGAAGAGTTTCACATTATTTTGTCATTTCTGAAGATCACAAAACAAGACAGTATCAGAGATATGAATATGATCCAGGACTCAGTTTACAGTGTTGAGCTCCAGGAGCTGTGCAGATGGCACTAATATGCAGAAGAAAGAGAAAAGAATAGAGGTTGCTTGGGGAAAGTCAAGTCTCACTGAGTTTTGATCACACAGTAAAACACAAAGATGGTTCAATAATGTGACAGGAGATGAAAGAAGGATTCATATTCTCAAGGGATGAAAGAGAAGATAAATGTATGAAAACACAGGAAAGGAGTCCCCATTTTAGAAGACTACGTATATTCAGAGAGAAGTAAAACAATATGAAAAGCAAAATACATGACAAGAAGTGATCAGAGATGTAAAATAGGAGTAAAAAAATAGTATGAAATGCTGGAAACAAGGAAAGGAGATTTAAACATTTGCTAATGTTGTAAAGAAATTACATCTGATAGATATCCAAAATTGTACAAGTAGACAAGATATTACCAGTGCTTTGGAGGATGCTCCATTTTTAATTTGTTTGCTTTCCCTAGTATTTGGTCTCCATGTTATCATTTTTTCCCCCCACTTATTCATCTTTCTTTATAGTATAAGTAATGCCTGTATGTCTTCCTCTTTAAGAATTCAGACAGTCTTGTGAAAGTGTTAACTTCCACACATAGTTTTTGAAGAAAATGGCTATTTTCCTGTGATTGAGAAATATTGTAATATTAGCAATATATTCCCAGAAGACTCTATGGCACTGTATAGAAGATCACACTTGTCAACAAACAATATACACTTCCAACTTACTAAACTAATATAACTAACTGCTGTCCCCATGCCATAATTGGTAGCTCTGGTGCAGTCTGACACACTTATTTACATTTCAGCTCTATGCTCATATCATTCATTATGTGATAGGACCTGTGATGGCAGCAAATGAGACTGAGGAAAAATGAGGTACATTATTATGCAAATATTGTCTCTAAATATGTTAATAGAAAAGATAGTACAGGATGATAAGCGGAGCTCCTTACTTCTTCATTGCCCTCATGTGAAAATCAGAAACTAAGGATATATATAGATAGGATACTTATATATACATATATAGAGATTTAATGATTTGTATTCTTTAAATATGCTTTGTATATTTAAGAAAACTAACAATACTTATTTTAAAGTATCTCACTTTAATTCACAACAATGTTTTCTAATTTCGGAGCAGGCAATAATTAGGTAAAACATAAAAGTAACATATTTAAGACTTTTCCACATAAGGACATTACCCTGCCTGTTAGAAATTTATTATTTATTACACAATTACATAATTATACTTCAAAAGTAATAACAATATTTCAGTATTCTACATTTTTATGAAGATTCCAACTGTAAGAATACAATTCTTTGACCTCAAATTTTATCTTCTTTCTTTACTAGGCATACTTTAGACAGGTAGTAATTATTTTCAGTCTTGCTCTCCACAGGGTAAAGTAACTAGTCATAAATTTGTAAGGCTTTTTTGTTTTAATCTAGTATATTTTTTTTAATGTTAACTTTGAGATAGACTTAAATCCTTTTTTATTTTTTGTAAATTAAAAATGATGCTACATAATGCCCTATGATTTATAATATTTGTATATTGAATAGTGAGGTAATATAATTTGACTGAAGTATCCCTTTGGAATGTCCACTACGCAATGTGGTTTGTGTTATTAATCTGTGAGAGTAGTGTCAGGTATAGGTCAGTACAGATGACAGACACTACGAAGTACTCCTCAATACAATTAGACTGCAGCCCACTGACAGGTACCATACAAGCAGCGCTAACCCAAAACCAGTAATTACAGGCTATATCATGCCTCCTCCTGTCATTACTCGCAAAGGAATAGTGGAGAGGAAGCCCTGGGCAAAGCATGTCCAGACTCCCCAAATAAGTAATCTATGGACTGCAAGATTTAATGTTTAATGTTGCAGAACAGGTTAGCACATTTATTGCTCCTCACAATACTATGTGCAATATACTCACTGCAGATCATGTATAAATTCCCAGTTCTTTATTTTCTCGTGCTATGTGCCCATTGGTTTTATAAGGAACTGGTTTTGCTCCTAACCTTTTGTGAGAACCAAATGAGAACAAATCAAAGCCTGATGCCTCGGTCTAACCTGAGAACTCTCCCTCCAAGATCCAGTTAGTCTTAATTTCCCTGGCTGTAAAGGCAAGGACTTTTGAATAGTTGAGACATGTCCTTAACTCTGAGAAGGGAATGAGCTCCTGGAAGGGAGCGAGTAACTGCAGCCGTTCCTCTTCAGTCATCCCCAGTCGATATTTGAGAGGGCATTGACAGGCTTTCCATGGATCCCTTGACAAAAAGGTAGAGAATCAGCAGGGAAACAGCTGATGTTTAGAGATTTCACATCATTTTCCTCATTTTTAAGTTTCACACCATCTTCACTGTCTACATTTTAAACCCCATTTCAGTTCACTTTGTTCTTTTTATGTGTCCTGTTCTCCTCTGTTCCCTACATGGTTTTCTTTCTTATTTTTATCTTATTTTATCTGTGACAGCAGGATGTACTACAAAATTGTCTCCTGACATACGTACAAAACAGCATCTGCCAAAAGACCACCTTATTGACAAACTTCTCCAGCCACTGCCAGTCTATAAAACCTCTATAAAGCCTCTATAATACTTAGCTATCTTAAATGAATACTGGCAAATTAATTATCACTCATTAAATTTAAAAGTAACGATTTTTGTCTTTCATTGTTCTTTCTAGGAATCCAACACTGAGGAGTACAAATGGATATAAAAAATATGAAAAACCTTCAGTAAATTTAATATTAATTCTAGCTCCCCTTGTCTTCTCAACATTAATAAGTGCTTTTTGACCCTGATTTCCAAAGCGCATTGAGTACTACTGCCACAATGGCTTGCAAAGTCTTATACACAACTTGCTCTACCCATGCATTTGGAGTATTCATGGGAAATAATGCCGTGTTTAGCTTCCTTAATCCCATACACCTAATTTTTCCAGGGTTGATTTTTAACTCCACATTACCACAGAGCAGTTTATAGGGCATATACCTCTCCTATGTTTTTTTTGCCCATAACAACAATTAAAATAAGTCAACAACAATTATTGTAATAATAATGTGCTATTGACACTATTAAAAATAAGCAGTTAAATTCCTAAGAGTCTTAGACTTGTGGTTCAAGTGCAGGCTTTGAGAGTCAGCTCTGCTAAACTCTAAACTGTTTCACTTCATGCAACACCTCTGGGAAAACCTCTTTAACCTTCATATCATGGCATCTCCCTCTGTAAATTTATTTACTATGCCTGCTTCACAGAAGCATAAGGAGAATTAATCCTTGTAAAATTGTAGTTGGAATAACATCAAAAGAAGAGAGAAAGACTAGGATTTCCAGGGATTTATACTCGAGGAAAGGGGTTATGAGTTGTACAGTTCACCTGGCCAGCTGCACCCTGAGGTTCTTCAGAGAGATAAACCTAGGTGCCTCAGGAGCACTCACAGCAGCCCAGATCCAATAGAAGGGGTGTAAGAAGGCTATAAAATTAATTTCAGCTATTGTTAACCTTACTTCAACTTTTGGCAAACAGAGAAGTTTCTTCTCCCAATTTCCTATCCTCCACAATGCTTCTGGCACCGAACCAAGATGCTGAACACTGTAAAATACAATTGCAGAATAATTCTAGTGGTACCAGAAAAAAAATTCTGAGAAAATAATTGCGAACACTTATGTGAATATACATAGTTATAAGGTTGTCACTTAGTAAGACAAAAAATGTTTTAAAGGTACATGAGAAGCAATGGTTTGGCAGCTACAGGCTGACATATACTTTAATTTTCTTTCTGATATGCAAAATACAAAGTAAAGTCTTGATTGCCATCCAAAGATGTCCAACTCCATTGAAAGTCATAGACAATTAAAAAAAAAAAAAAACAGCGTAGTGCCCGTCTGGTCCCCAGTCACTAAGTTACTTAGTGTTTCTAAAGTGGTATTATATTGATTTAATGCTGTTATTAGTAATATCTGCAGTAAATGTATGAATATAACACAATTACCATTTGGGATACTCTTCCTCAGTATAAAAAACTCCTAATTCCACTAACTGCCTCTACTTGGGTTTCTACACTGCATACATGTAAATAATCTTATTATCAGTAGCAATGAATCTTAATTAACCCTCGTGTAGAAATGCAATTCAAAACAAACACATACATTCTGATCAGTTTATTTTATTAAATTATCTACTTATTTCCATTAAACCTAAGCAGTTATTCTATGTATCAATTAGCTCTCTATGAAAGAAAGTTAAAAAATATGAGTAGAGAAATAGGCATTTAGAGACTCTAACCCTAACAAACATCCAAAGTCAGACCTTTATGCTAAACATTCCTGTGAATACAAAATAGAAGTCATAATTGCATAGTCTTTTGGCTCAGAAAATACACACTATATATTGATGAAGACAGGGAAAGTAAGTAAGAACTAAAAAAACCACATGACTAGACCAGGGCCATCCCAGCGGTTTACTGCAAAGCAAGAAACTGAATCCAGATCTCATGAAAACTGCCTCAGTGCTTTAACTACGAGACATTAGAGATATGATTGATCAGTCATTGAGATTTTATAGAGACTTGAAATGTGCAGCAGTTGCAAAGTATAATTTCAGCTTCCTCCTTGCATAAAACCTCAGAAATTGTAGGTGGTAATTTGTGGAATTTGGGCAATTTAAGGTGTCTTGGAATCCTATAGTTATTCTTATTTGTTTTCTTCCTCTTAATGTTATGTTGGAGTCACCAGTACTGATATTAGCAGATCAATACAGAATGAAGTGCTCCTTTTCCCATGCAGCTCACATAAATGTTTGATAATATTCCTAGGTTTTACCAACTGATTTGTACGGGGATTAGAGGCCTTCTTTAAGAGTCAATAAAATGAATGAGTCATCTTTGACTCTAAGGAAATTGAGATTAGGCCCTTGATAGGTGGATCAACTATAGCTGTGTACTTTCCTATTTCCATGATACCTTATACAATTTCAGAAACATTGAACAGAAAAAACAACCTGTTGTTTGCAGGCTGTGGAAGAAACCCTGTGTCCATAAAAAAAAAAAAAAAAGGTACTTTTCAAAATCCAATATAAAACCCTAAAAACAATCCTCACCTTTCAAATCGCTAGTGATATTACATATATTCTTGCCTACATTTATTTTGATTGATTTTGCAATATAATCAAGCTAGATTCAGCACTGCTCTTTAGAAAGAACCACCAGTCTAACTTGTGACTAATTTGTCATTGTCCCTCCCAAGAAGTTTGCTTCTTACCGACATCTTAGTAATACTGATCAATGTTATTTAACCCCTGGACTGCACAGAGCAAGTGCAGTTAGCCATCCTATATGCTTCACAGATACTTTTACACATATACTGACAAGAACTGACAACGTGGATACACCATTATAACCATGAACCACAAGTCATATTAACAGAAAGCTGGGGTATTAACTGGATATGGGGACAATATGGCTCTTCTGCAGGTACAAGAGATGACACAAAGTGGCACGCTGCTATTAAGCACATTTAACAGACAAGACACAACTTTTTATTGCTGTCAGTGTTGCAGAATCATTCTCAGAGGGCAACAAGAGCTCTCCTGCACCAAGGGAACTTGTCAATAATCCCTCGAGTCCATCTCTGCTATAATTAGTACTAGTGGGGGAGGATGATGCGTCAAATATTTACACACTATCCTGAGCCTGCAGCAGTGGCAGTTAACACCCCTTCACACTTTCAAGTCTGATATATAAATCACTGATGGAGAAATAAATATGAAGCAGCAAGACAGCGCTCTTTACAGTTGCTCCACATACAATCATGACATTTAAAGTGCAAATTAAAATCTATCAAGCACAGGAAAAACATAATTATGCCATTTATGTAACACGCATTATATATCTAATAAGAATGGGATTAGTCTATCAGTTTTGAATCTGCTATGGAAATAATGCTTTAAAAGATGCTATTTCTGAGTTTATTATTCAATTATCATGTATGCTTTCCCTAAGAAAATAAAGACTTTTGAGGGGCAGAAAACATTTTTACTACTGCACATGCAGAGCAGGCAATTTAATTTTTAACAGATTGCTTTTGCTTTTAAATTATGTTATTAGTGTACTAAAAAAAAAAAAAAAAAAAAAAAACAAACCCACTTCACTTATATGTAGCCATTACTCCTTAAATTTCACTAAACAGTACTTGGCTATATATCTGCCAAAATGGTTTTCACACATAAACAGCTTTGCTTTCAGTCTGTTTAATTAAATCCAGAAATGTATTTATCAAAACCTTAATCCTATGTTATTAATAATTCCATGGAACAGATTTTAGTTTATTTTATATAATTTTGTTCATGATTTTCCAATCTTCCCAATGGTAGAGATGCTTTACACTAATTAAAGCTATGTTTCATAACAATAATTGAAATCCTACAACATACTTAATCTGTCCTTTGCCTAAGTCTCTTTCCTAACCATGCAAAAGTAGTCTGGTATGGAGTAAAAGTATCACCTGGTACTTTGAGGCTTAAAAAAAAAGAGGTAGTTTTTTGTTTGTTTGTTTGTTTAATAAACTAGAAATAAAATATTTAAAATAATGAAAACTGAAAACAAAGTTTTTTAAAAAAGCCCCATTTCCTGTGCCCCTGCACAGTGCATTCTTTTCAAACAGAGGCTCCACCCTGGCTACAGGAGCTGTTTTCTCTGCCGCTCCCAGAGCCTGTTGGGTGCTGCTTACTAGGAGCCCATATTCACACTGCAGCATTTCTATCAATCAGCATCGTCTGTCTGTCTGTCCCTCCGCATTTGGTCTGGGGAGGCAAGCAAAACTTTCTACAATTCTTTCTGTCCCTGAGAGCTCAGCTGCTTGCAGGAGACCTGCAATTTCTCCTCTGTGGAGGATGCCACCTATACAGCCTGCAGCTGCCAGGACCAAGCAACACGGCAGCAATTTTTCCAGCTGGACATCCACTCCTGCTTAGAGAAACATAGAACAAACACATAGAAAAAAAAAATATATATATTCTTCAGTCCGTCACATGTTTTACAAAGAGCACTAGCATAAGACAACTTCCTAAAAGCCCTTGCATCTTTTGTGTTAACTCTTCAAAACAAAAACAGATCTCTAACGTTTGCTTTTCTTACGACTAACATAGCTGATAATTTAATACAAAAAGATTTTACTATAGATAGAAATAATATTGCCTTTAGAGTTATGCTTGCTTGGTACTTCTCATTGTAAGATTCTAATTGAGGTTGCTTTTAACTAACTTTGCTAAAATTTAGCATTTGGATTTGAATTTTCTCTGCTGGATGTCTGTCAGGCAGATGATTTAGTAAAAATTTTTATGAATGTTTCAGCAAAAATGATTTAGCCATTTCTGAATGTAGATTAATGGAAAAAGAATGCTCTGTTTCAGTGATGTTAAATTAAAATAAATTCAGTATTTACTGTATTTACTTTAAGAACAGTTTGGAGTAAGAGCATGATCTTTAAGCAGAATTTGGTTTGAAGACAGAGTTGTGCCTTTATCATTCCACTGATATATCCATATTTTTTCATGCTGTAAACTCTTGAAAGATGTTGCTTCATAGCAGCTTGGAAGGACCTTGTGAAGGCTTGACAGATACATTCCTCAGTTTCTGTCTTCCAAATCAGAGCTTTCACTTGCTTGAGCAAGATTCACATCTGGAGAGCGACTGAGCATGGTTCAGACCTCATCTACAAAGACCAAGGAAGGTTTTGCTGAGTTTCAGTACCGGTTGATGTACGCCAAAGAATGTGAGCCTAGGAACTGTGAGCAGAAAGACTTTTTTTTTTTTCTCTAGGACTTTAAAGAATGTTCAAATAACATAGAAAAAAAAAAGGAAATATGAAAAAGTATCATGACATCTGAAATAATGGTAAGAAATCAGATGGGAGGACAGAACTGGTGACAGAAGGAGCAGTTTGGGACAAGAAGGATGGAGAAGGAGAAGACACTGATTCCAAAGTAAGGGAGTCTGGGAAGAGGAAAAAATGAACCCTCGGAACTACGGAGGTTACGTGAGTCATAAAATGTGATAAAAAGACGTGGATTTAGAAGAACAAAAAAAAAAAAAAAAGAGAGAGAGAAAGGGCAGAAAAAGCAACAATGTCAAGCTAGGACTTCTAATCAAAGTTTGGAGGACTTCTAGGGACTGACAAGTCCAAAGTGCATGAAAATACACTTTGAGGAATGACACACATATTGCAATACCTAGGTCATTCATAGTGAAAACTAAGAGTACCATTTAAAAGTGTTTCAGATCAGACTTCAAAGTAGAACCTGAAGGAAAACCCTAGACTGAAGACACACCACTATGTAAGTTTGAGGGAATCATATCCTATGTTCCTACGATCTTACGCTTCTTGTTACCTGTTACTGCTTTCATGTTAGCAGAGTTAATTAGGTGGATTTAAAAAGCTAATGCATTTGCAAGGATGTCTCTGTGATTCTATATCAGAATCAGAACCAGAATTTCTGATTTTTATTTTCTAACTTGGAGGTTACCTTTTAAGAGGTAGTAAAATTAACAGTTTGCAAAGTCAGATCATGACAAAAGTAATTTCTGTCATAAAAATTTCCTATTCTACCTCACCTTCCTTTCCTTTTTTTGCTCTGAAATTAAACTTTTGTTTGTTTGAATATATATGCAACAGAAAGGAAACATCAGGAATTTCTAATTTTTGGCAAATACACTTGCGTTAGTAAATTGTCTTGCAGCACATAACCCTTGAAATTCCCTTGAAATAGATCAATTTGCTTTAGTAGCATTTGTAAGCATATTGTGGTAGCTGTGATCACCATACTACTAAGACATCTACTGCTTTAAAACCCAATAGTTTTGATTGTTGCAGATGGCATTAAGACATTAACAAAGCAGAGTATGTTCCGTGGTATTGGTTATTGGTGCAGCTGTCAAGTTAATGAAGATGGCATATATTCTGTTTTAATTGTAGACACATTTTCTTTGAGTGTTCATAGAGCAGCTGTGGAATAAATGCCATAATTAATGTCCCCAAAACCTATGTATTTATTTTATAAGTTGCATGGTATAATATCAGGTGAATACATATTTTATCTTTAGGAATATTCTTTTTTGTTTTGTTTTATTCTTAAAGTACAAGACTAGATATCATATAATTGTATTTTTATCAGGAAACAACTACAAGTTTCCAACTCATCTTCTTTTGTGCTTTTACTTGTCAAACCACTATCAATAAAACATTAGATAAAATCAATATAGCATTAACTATTTTATTAAAGGAATGCCATCTCTGTATATCTAGATTTTATGAAATGAAACATATTAATACTTGAACTAAGCAGGTTTAATCATATTGTTTCTTTTGTTGGTTAATATAATGGGGACAAACTCAACAGAGTAGCATTGTGAACTCTTCTGAGAGTCTAAGGGGATAATCATTTTCATCATTCAATGAAGTTATTTACAAATGTAGTCTTCCTTCCTCCTTTATTCTTCTCTTCTCTATTTTCACAGTGGCACGAGGAGAAGGGGTTATTTAGTTTGCTTGTTCTGTTGTTAGTTTACCAGTAGAGTTGCACAAGCTTCACTAGACTGGAACTTACTAATTGTGTCACTGAGGCTTCTTGCTGGTGTTTTGCTCTGGTACTATATTATTCATTACACTGGTTTACATATTGTATTATCTATCATGCTCCAGAATTCTCTTTTTCTTTGTGTGACCCGGAAATGCCAAGCAATTACTTCAGAAGGCAATGGTAGACAGCAGCCTAGAGGAGATTTGTCTTCCTAGTACTACCTTCACAGAAGCCCAAACCTGTAATCTTCTAGAACAAAAGATAATGGCATATGCTGAAGGTTACATAAATTGCTTATGTCACGACTTCCAGTTTTGTGTTCTTTTCTTCAAGGGAAAAATCATCCAGGACCAAAGGTTTCTTGTTTCAAAGTAATGAAAATCTTAATTCACTATTAGTATAGCAACAAGTGTACCAGGTTCCTAAGCAAGATTTTTCTGAGAAGGATGTTTTTCCAGAACAAGTCTCCTCTGTTTTTCTGCTGAAATTCATCAGGAAAAGCAGCTGGTAAAGCGCACTAAGGGACTTGGGAATTCTGCTCCTCGTTTCCTTTATTAGCAGGAGAGTAGGAAGAAATCTTTTCTTTTGCATCATTCTCCACCCATGGATAGTGCAATGGTTTCTTCAAATAATTTACAAAATGGACTGTAATGCCATAACGGTAGAACTCTGACAAGCATTGTTAGAATCCACCTGTAGACACTTCAATAAAATAGTCTATTTTTCCTAAGTGTCAGTAAAAGCCAAAGGTGTCTGCACTTGCTCAGCATCTTTGAAAACATCTTATATTTAGGTATTTAATGATCTAAATGTAGCAGCTCCCTCTGCCTGCATTCAAAAGTCATAGAGTCTGACTTTTCTCTAACTGAACACAGAACAGTCTTTTCATCCTTCTTGCTTTTCGTTCTTTTGAGATTTGATGTAGGTTTGGGTATCTCTTTGTTACTATAGATTTCTCTCTACTGTTATTCACGCATAATAATGAACCACCCTTCTAAAATTTTATGGTGCTTTAAGAACCTCTCTTTTCTTTTTGTCTCTCTGAGGATTATAACTCTCCCCATCTCCAACCTAATGTCCTATATGAATAGCTCATACTACCATGAGCTGGCCACAGCAATAAAGAGAAACTCTTTTCCACTCTTTGTGTCCCTTTGTGTATTTTGTTTGCACATGCATTGGAAGCTATGCCCTGGGTTTGCAGAAGACAAAAATAGGCTCCAGAGTACACTAGATCATAGACTTTCCTGTGCATATGGTAAAAATCAAGCTGGAAGGCACGAGTAAAATTATGTTTTTTCTTTTTTTCCCGGTTTACTAACTAACATATTTAGATACACCACAGCATCAAAAGCAATGCATTGTATCTGGTAACAGATGTTCCAGGTTCCTCTCTCCCAAGGTTAGAAAAGTCAGCAGAGAATAAGATTTTGCAAATCACTTCTGATCACTATTCTGCCCAGAAACTGCTAAACTACTTTGTACAGGAAAGTAAGAGGAAGCCTTGGACTTATTCTAGCCAATGAGACTTATTCTAGCCAAGACACCTACTGTCTGGCTTCTTTTGGACCAGCAGTATGGAGTTAGTGTCACTCGGGGAGCAAGTAGAGTTTGACATAAAGCTAAGACATTCACATTCATTCCTTCTGTCTCTCCTTGGAGTAGTCTCCATTTCTGCAGAGACAAAGGAAATTAGTCACACTCCTTCTCTTAATAACTTGAATATCACAGTATTGCTAGTTACTTTCATAACCAATAAGTCTTGTCACGTGACATAAAGCCATGATGTAGTATATACCTCATTCTGCTGCTTCAAAAGCTTTTTAGTTAACTTTCTCCCAGTTGTTATGTTGGACAAGTAGTCATCTGTATGCGTTTTTTAAACTTTAGGAGGTTCAAGTCCTCAAAAATCTTGATCTTGTCATTTCTTAATGCAGCAGCTTTTTAGGTCTCTGGATTTTAAGGTCTGCAGTTTGTTAATCACCAGCCATAAGTGAAAGCTTGCATGGTACCTTCTCCTATTGGCTGAAGACTGAAGAACTGGGTCCCATTTACACACAATTCTGCCTATTCCCCTACCAGAGGTTCTTGTAACTCTGGTTTTGTAGACATAAAAAGCTGAATGGGCCTACCTAGATGCATTAGGAAAGATGAAACTATAGCATTTTCCACTAAAATTATATGTTCTTGTTATGCTTTGTCATTATACCAGACCCAATGCATGCCTTTCAAAAACAAATACTTCTCACATACTGTCCTCCAGTTATCTGGGGAGACTTCTCATTATAAATGGTAAGGGGAAGAGAGAAGCACTCATGTAGCTTCAAAAACATACACCCAGTGCTACTGCCGGCATAGATGTGAGGAAGACTCTTGGGTAGTCAATTATTTTCTTCAAATTTTATTATCTATCTTTTTCTCATATTCTGCAGTTGATTATGGAAGATTGGCAAAATAATCCCAGTAATAATGCTATTGATAAGATCAGCCCCCCATATGGTTAAGAAAAAGAACACATTATGCTCAGTTTGAAAGAAGAGCAGAGATTGAGTGAATGGGAAAGATGTGCAAAACAGATAACAGAAGAGCTCAGAAACAACTCAGGCTCTGCAGATGTGCTGCATCTGTTTGCTTGCCCACTGGGGACACTGAGATAAAGAGATTAAGGCATTTATACAGAGATGGTTAGACAACTAGATCAGATAAGCAAAACACAGCTAGGTTGACTTAAAGACTGTAATAGGACTGCAACAAAGGGGCAAATATAATTCACTGTCAATGTATTATTAAGCAGTGAATGTAAATGCCATAACACAGCTTATGATCATAGACATAGAGTGAAAACAGTGTAACCTTGTAAAGGATACACACAACCAAATGAAAATTTGAACACGTCTCGGAAGTTGTGTGCTACTTCACTTTCAAAAATAGATAAAACTGGTATCCAGTTATACTGCCTTTTCATAGTGAAGTTAAAAAAGAAGAGAGGTAAAAAAATAAAAAGCTGCTGTTTTAAATAAAATGCACCTTGACAGGAATCCTAAGTAAAAATTAAAAGCAAAAATAATGTAGTCGAATGCTTATGGCACATGTGCCTAGTGCCTATTTAAAAATAGCACTGCTCTGTAAGCTTCACAAGAGCCAATAAAGGCCATAAAATCCGATTTTTATTACTTAAAAAAATGGTTTTTTTTAAAAAAAAAACTTGATCTCTCTTGTAAAAGCAAATAAGAACCAGTGAAAGTCACCTCTTCACAAGTAATTCCTCACTGTTGTCATAAATAACTACAGTATGTAAAAAATGCATTTATTAGCAAAAATGCTTCTGGCTTTCACATTCACTTTGGAAATATTGAGAAATGGAGCCTCATGAGTTATTCATAAGACCAGAATTAATGTAGTCACTATTCCCGGGTTCTGATTAAATGCTAGCTTGTAACCTAGTAACACTGGAAATAATGACCAGATGATAATGTTCTGTGAATTGAGTCAATGAAGAAAAGCTTTGATATGTCAAATTGCAATATTATTTGCCTAGCAGAAATATGCCCAGATAACCATCCAGAGTTGTGGAGACAATCTTCTTGTGCTCATATGGGATATTGTTCATATTCAGCCAATGCGTGTTTCTAATGATGGAGTAATTCTCATTCTTTCTCTATGATAGTTCAGACAGCTGGGAGAGGTCATGAAGAAACAGAAATTTGCAATTTCAGATAAAAAATAAGAGGTGAAAGTGATTTTTTTTCAGCTCATTCTCACTGATATTAGCAGACAGAATTTATTAAGCATGACATTGAGTTACATATCATCTGACAGACTTCCATATAACATACAAGACCATGAAAGTGTATAAAAATGTGTCACTCATCACTGATAACTTATCTTGCTAGAGGGGTCAATAAAGAAGACAAGCAAAGACAAAGAAAAAACTCCTATGAGTATTGCCAAGATTTAAGACTGGAGCTGTGCAACACCCACTCAGTCCAGCAAATTGTAAAATTAAACAAAATATCCGGGATAGGAAAAACAAATAAATATGGACAGAAAGGCAAGTTAGTAAAGAAGAATGCATAGACACCCATATATATTTTTGCATCAAACTCAGCTTCAGAGAGCATAAACTACCAAAATGGAATCACTGAAGCAGAGAAAAATCTCAGGAAGTGGCTACTAGACAAAAATTATTCAGTTAACACATAAGAAGGAAAAAAAAAAAACATATATATATCCCTAATTATTTGTGGAACTCAAAGCAAAAGCAAGGTGAGAAGGTATGGAAGGGCTGAGAGGCATTAAATGTCAAAGCAGAAAGTTGTCTGCCACGGGGAAAAAAAAAAAAAGAGAGAGACAAAAAGGAAAAAAAAAAAAAAAGTAAAAATAAATAAATAAATAATCTGCACGGAGCGGGGGGGTGGAATTCCAACCAGTCTGGCTCTCGTGGCGGCCGTTAGGAGCCTGAGGAGCAGCGCGCGCTGGATGGCTAGAAGGCAGCAGCGCCCGCGGACGAGGCTGATTCCAACCGCGGCGCCCCGAGGGCTGCAGCTTCGCGCGGTTTGCGCGGGGCCGGGCGCGCAGCGGCGGCGGGG